>WBMW01002750.1:179088-221922 GCA_013396635.1 Penelope pileata | reverse complement strand
TTTTTTTTTTTTTGACATCTATGAGAAATATAGATTAGCCCTTATTGCTAATTTTTTATGGAAAAATGTAAAACAAAACCCTGATATAGTAGAATGTATGCACTCAGTCATATAAGTTGCATCCTTATCTTCAGTCTGTGAGCTCAGCTTGATATCTGCACATTAAATAGCCATGTCTGTCAAATTATCGGCAGTGTTTGTCTCTCATTGTTTATTTACTGAAATGAAAGTCTCTTTCTTACATATTTGCTAAAAGAAAACTTCAGTAGGTGGTTAAAACGGACACAGTATATCCATGGATAAAGTCTAAAACAATATATATATATACTTAATACTAAGAGTATTCTTTTCTTAAAAGGTATGTCTCAAGTAAGGACAGAGAACAATGATGCCATGCAAAATCTTAGAAATCTAAACTGGTACAAGCAGTCCTGTATATGTTATAAAGGAATAAGTTAATTTTGAGTGTTGTTATAGCTGAGGTCTGCTTTTACAGAAAAGAAAGTATTTCTAATAGTCTTATTGCTCATTCATTTATTGTTTTACTTGTACAATTCCTTCCTCATTAAGGCTACAGAAGAGCCATAGAGAAGCCTTTGAACAAAACCTCAATTAATCAACAGATGCAGTGGAGAATTTAATACCCAAAACTCCATGCTCAAGTAAAGGCACTACGAGTACAATGCTTTCTGAAATACAATCAGAGTGCTGTTACAATTTCATATTTTCTTGCAATGACATTAACTTTGGATGTGTTTATGAGTAAAAACAAAAAAACAGGCGGACTATGCTAACTGCTAGCTGTAAAAGCTCAGCCAGTGACCTGAAAGTCAAACTGTGTCCCTTTGGCCTATCAGTAATTCTTGTAGTTAGAGTGAACTCCAGTACTGGTGAAGATGCACCAGAGCTGTGCACCATATGATTCCTCATCTACTCAAATTGTGCATTTTCTCTGATTCATTCTCCTTATCTACAAAACGTCTGTGGTGCTGAAATGTTACTTACTGCTGCTAAGATGATAATGATATCATTGTCCCTATCAGTTCAGTTAAAAATAAAAAAAAATTAAAAAAAATCCTGCCTTTAAGAAGGGGGAAAAAAAGATTAAGATGATGACGATAGAGTTGTTTGGTTTTCTCCTCATTTTTAAGTCTTTCTTGTGTGCACAAAAATGGCAACAAGTATATGTGACTAATGGCAACATTTCAGTGTTGTACTTGTGATGAACTGCAAAATAACACCTACCAAGAAGCATCCCACATTTTACTATTTCTGGTTTCCTTGATTTTCCTACCGAGTTCTCTGTAACGTTGATCACAATATTTGAAGTATCACTGCAGATGCCACCAAGCTTTAAAGACTTCTAGATGCAAAAGGAAAAACAACATTCATAAACTATGTCTATGCCTAGTCACCACAGGACTCAATCTGCTCCCTCACCTTCCCTCTCTAGCCCAAGTTGTTGAGTCAAGTTTCCCATTGATCTCTTACACACCCCCTGCCCTGGTTCCTCATTGGTTGAGTACCAAGGGTTGCAACCTACAATCTACTGAATGTCCCACACCTGGTTATTACTTGACTAACTCTTCCCAATTCTCCTCCCCTCTTCGTTTAATTTCTCTCTTTTAAGGTAGGTTTAAGCATTTTTTTTTTTTTTTTTTTTTAAAAAAAAAAAAGAAGTAACCTTTGAGCTAGTCAAGATTCAAACCACGGAGCCAGTTAGCAGGTACGCCTCCTGGTTTCAGAAATGCTGAGTCTCAGTCCTTGCTTTTAAGAATGAGCCAAAACTATACCCTGTTTTGGTGAGATATATGCTGTGTTTAAACATGCCATACATAGCTTCTTGGTCACAACATTCTGTTTTTGCACCATCCCATTACACAGTATCTTAAACAGAGAACAGCACATCTGTAGGATGATTTAGCAGGCAACTAAAAGAAGAATCAAGATTTGTCTGCTTGTAACATAATCTGTAGCATTTCATTTGAGCAACAATCCTCCATGCTGCCTCCTTCTCCGAAAAAAACAACTTCTTCCATGTGTACAAACTCAAATGCAGAACATGACTGACATTTCATGACCCAAAGTAATCTCAATTATATCTTTTCTAGTTGTCGTAAAAGCCCCCTACTCTGTGGCTATGTCTCCCACTGACGGATGTGTTGATACTTATGACAATGCCTCTGGCACTATTTCAGGAGCAGTCTGCTGCAGACTTGCTCAGGCAGAATCATGTTTCCATGTACCAGAATTAATCTATATCACAGATGTTTTTCCAATATAATGTAGAAGAAAGTTGCGCTGGAAATTCAAGGTACCAATAAGAAGAGACTCTAATCACTATAACACATTATCTCAGCATTTTCTCTGCTCTATGTTAAGAAGGATTGGACAAGACCTCTTGGGTCACTGCATACACCAACGAGCTTGGGCAGGCAATCACATGATAAGATTCTGTTATTAAAGCTCTATCACAAAACCTGTTAGACTGTGACTTGTCCATGTGCCACTGTTGTCCAGGTTAAACTGCTCTTTTCCCTTGTTATTTTCCTGGTGGATATAATCATTGTTCTCAAATCTCTCAGCCTATGCTTTGCTAGATTTAACAATTGAAACTCTTTTAGACTTCTCTTTCAAAATAAGTAGGCAGGGAGTATAAAATATAGCAGCCCTTTCTTGTACCGCTTTCGATGAGAATTCATTATTCCTGAGCATGAGTGACAAAAGTAGGGCACATGGATGTAATACTACACATTGATGTGGAGAGGGACAAAGAACTAAGTGGTAATCTATTTGAGTCAAAATTGATTTGGGAAAAGCTGGTAAAGTATCTTCTAATGAAATAAAATTAGATATCCTTCATAAATATAAACTTCAGATTTGACCTTCTAACATGCTATTTTAAAGTTACTAGGGTGATAAATATGACTTAAAACTGGACTGCACAATTGGTAGGACCTCACTATTTCAACATACCAGAGCTGATAGATTTTTTTTTCATGAATTAAATGTCGTATATTGTCATGTCAAAGCTTAATTTTGGTAGACTAGAAGCACATTGATTACAATAGAAGAATTTGCATAAAATAACCTTGGATTTAGTGATCATAAATTGACTCAATAAAATCAAACTAGAGGGAAAAGTTTGATTATTTTTTTAAAGATTCTCATGTTGAAATAAAAGATATGAAAGAGTGTTTCCTGGCCCAAAAGATTATTTGCCTGAGCAAATTTTCAGATTTGAGTGAAAGGTTTTCTCTGAGAGAAAACATTCTCCAGAAGCTTTTGGAACAGCTTTTCTACTGAGGATACGAAAACCAAATTGTGAAGAGTCAAATCTTAGAAGTATTGAATTGCTTCTCATCCCCAGCTTTCCGCAGGAAATAGCTTTACAGAACACTGATATGTAATAAAATAATTATTAAACAATACTACAGTAAGTAACCCTTGTGCCTTCATATGGCACAAGACTTGTTTCTTGTTTTTTGACTGGCCTTGAAGAGTGATGCTTGACTTAATGCATTTTAATAAACATAATATTTTCACATGTAGCTCGAAATCTGCCAAGCAAAACTAGAGCGTATCAATGAGAATGTGACCTACAACCTTTGTACTGGATATGTCTGAATTGTAATCATGTATGTGTGAACTTCAGCACTGTGTATTTTGAGTATTCACTTCCAAGTATATTTGCATCCCATAACAGGTTGTATATCATTAAGATAAGATTCATAGAGTATTATAGTGGTCATTATATGTGTAGATATTAATACTGGAAAACCAGGAGTGAGTCATAAAATAAGATTAGTGGTTTTTACAGGTTTAAAAAAATTTGTCTCAGAAGCACTTTATCATTGTAATGTTTTCCTTTCTGGTAGTTTAATTACAGAATCCAGAGTTCCCCGTAGATATAGGAGAAAATAAAGCTTTAAATAAGTAAGTCTGAAAGTCTGTTTTAACATACCTCATCTTTGCCTCCTGTGACTTTGACACTGTCTCTCATAGCATCTTTAAAGGTAAGCTTAGGAAGCGTGGATAGCTGTGTAGACAGTGAGGTGAATTGAGAACTGGCTGACTGGCAGAGCTCAGAAGGTTGTGATCAGTGTTACAGTCTAGTTCGAGGCCTGTAGCTAGCAGTGTTCCCCAGGGATCAGTACTGGGTCCAGTCTTGTTCAACATCTTCATCAATGACCTGGATGAAGGGATACAGTCCACCCTCAGCAAGTTTGCTGATGATACAAAGCCGGGAGGGGTGGCTGACACACCAGAAGGCTCTGCTGCCATTCACCAAGACCTGGACAGCTGGAGAGTTGGGCAGAGAGGGACTTGATGAAATTCAACAAGGGCAACTGTAGGGTCCTATGCCTGGGGAGGAATAATCGCATGCATCAGTATGGCTTAGAGGCTGACCTGCTGGAGAGGAGCTCTGCAGAGAAGGACCTAGGGTTCCTAGTGGACAACAGTTTGGCATGAGCCAGCAGTGATCCTTTATGGCCAAGAAGGCCAATAGTATCCTGGGGTGCATTAGAAAGAGCTTGGCCAAGAGGTCGAGGAAGGTTATCCTCCCCCTCTGCTATGCCCTAGTGGCACCACATTTGGAGTACTGTGTGCAGTTCTGGACTCCTCCATTCAAGAAAGACAGGGAACTGTTGGAGAGAGTCCAGCAGAGGGCCACAAGGATGATTAGGGGTATCTCCCTTATGAGGAAAGGCTGAGAGACCTGAGAGTGTTCAGCCTGGAGAAAAGAAGACAGAGAGGAGAATCTCATCACTGCTTACAAATATATAAAGTGTGGGAGTCAAATGGATGGGGCCAGGTTCTTTCCAGTGGTATGCAGCGACGGGACAAGGGTCAATGGGCAAAAACTGGAACATAGGAAGTTCCATACAAACGTGAGGAAGAACTTATTTACTTTGAGGATGACAGAGCACTGGGAAAGGCTGCTGAGAGATTGTGGAATCTCCTTCTCTGGAGATACACAAAACCCACCTGGATGCTTTCCTGTGCAACCTACTCTAGGGAACCTGCTTTAGCAGAGGGTTGAACTTGATGAACTCCAGAGGTCCCTTCTGACCTCTATGATTCTGTGACTCTGTGATTCTGTGATAAACTGACTTTTTGGTTTGACCAAACTGACCACAGGAAACGGGAGTGGTAATCACTCCGAGTTGTTCCTCTCTGTTCAATTATATATCTATCTGGATGTTTACTCTGAATTAGTTAGCTTACTTCCTACAGACCTCATGTAAGTGAATGGATAATAAGGATGGTGCAGGAAAATCTTCAAGCTCAGCTCCTGTGTTTCAGACACGGGAGAATCTTCTCAGGAACAACCATAAATGCATATAACACACTAAGAGCTTCAGCTGGATCTAAGAATCAGCTGCCAACACACATACCCATGAAATTCATACTTCTGCAGTTCCACACTTTTCATATTCATTTTTTTTCCTATGACCTGATGAGCAGAGACTTCTCTTCCTCCCACTCATAGTCTTTATGTACACTTTGAATATTCCTTCTGCTGTTGTGCTTTTTTGCCTCTAGGTGGAACTGAAAGGATTGAGCAGACTTTCTGGGAGGACCTGTACAAACACATATTCAATGTTTTCCAATTAGTATAATCTCTGCCCTGAAGAGTTCCAGTCTAAACAGCCAAGATGGATAAATTGTTGAATGAGAAACAAACCAGCAAGTCAAATGACTTGCTTTGAGTAGAAAAGCAGAGATTTATAGCTTGTACTCAGGATATATTCATTAAGCCATCATTGATTCATTTTCTCAGTACCCTCTAACAGCAGCACTGCCTCCTGAAAAAGATGTCGCAGTTTTGTATTGTCTCTTTCTTGCACTTATTTCTCTTGAACACCAATCCTGTTAAACCCACAGTATATGTACAAAAAATTTTCAAAATTTAAATAGATTTTTGTTCTGCCTTTTTTTTTTTTTTTTTTTTTTTCCTTTTTTTTTTTTTTTTTTTTTTTTAATTTAGAAGTGGTAACTGCACCTTAAAACAAACAGCAGGAGAAAGAACAGTGATTTTGAAATGGGTATGGTGACACTTTATGTCTTTTTTTTTCTCCATCCAAATAGGGATTTAAAATTCAGGTGAACACACTTGTATTCCAGATACCTTTTAACACATGAAGAATAATATGCTATATTCTAAATACTTGAAATACTAAGATCATTGTATTGTTCTACCTTATTTCCATTGTTCTGCTTAGATGCAAACATAACTATATTTAGATTTAGTAACTTCTGCCTTTAATTTGTGATAGCACTCAGAAAAGGCAAAGATATTGTTATTTTTGCCATGGTCTGCAGGAGAAATCTAGTGAATTATTTAGTATTGCTGCTTGGTTGTCTATAAGAAAAATTTTTATGATCTTTTTCTGTTGCATATTTTGTGTGAGAAAGGGACAGAAAACAAGATGGCTTCATTTTATCTTCTTTATAGGATACGTTTGTCTTCCAAAATGTCAACATTTTCCGTGGAAGTGAAATTCACTCACTGGCCATTTCTCCTCCTTTTGTTTTTGTTTTTATATTTGCTTCTCACAAAATCCAAGAAAACAAAGCTTTGGTGCAGAATTTTGCTTAACATCTTCAACACTAAAGGAGAATTGTACAGACTCATTTGTAGCATATCTTTCAGGCTTATTCTGCTGCTTATGAACTGCAGTACTTTACCAGGGGTGGTTCTTTAATTTCTGATTGAGTGGGTCATAGAAAAAAATCAACTGTTCCATCATGTGTCTAAGATTTTTCTCATAATATGTCAGGAGTGGGAGGTGGAGAATAGGTGTGGGAGTAGAAGGAAAAGTCCCTATGCTTGGTTGCCTTTTTTTTTTTTCCTGAAATAAGAAGAAGTGTTATTAACTAGGCTGTGTTGAGATCAGGCTTTTACAATGTAATTCTTCAGCTCACAGCTATACCCTATGTTTGTCTATGTAGTCCTAATGGTTCTTGGTTGTCAGGTGAAAGCTGACACTGTTACTGCAGATTTAATTCTTCTTCCATCATTATTGTCTCAGAAAAGTCAGCAGGGATCAGTTCTGGTGAGGTTTAAAACTCTTTTCTCCACTCCTATTTTCTCCAAAGGGGAAGTGGCATTTCTATTCTTCATGTCAATCTTACTTTGTTAAGGACATCTTCCTGCTGCAATCAGGAACTTGAACGTGTGACATGGACCACTTGTAACAAGTATAGGCGGTGCTGAGAGACAAAAGCAAATATTTTGTTTGCCTGTGGCCTGGGTAAAGGAGTAATCACCCTGCTGTAATAGCAGGCTTCACTGTGAGCTGTCTTAATCTGCTGGGTTATGTCTTAAGCATCTGGGACACACTGTCATTTGAGTTATATTTTTAGACTAGTCTAAGATAAAGGCTGACATATATTGCTATTTCACAGTTGCAAAGTAAACATATTCTAATCATTCTAAAGGCTCATTTGGAAGTAATATTTCATGCTGAGGTCCTAATTTAGTCTTTCTTCAAGAAATGCTCACTATAGATTCAAGATCCTCTGTGTTTACAAGTTCAGCTTCATCCCAGCTACTTACACAAGTTAGCTTGGGGATAATAGAACCAGAAAACTGACTAAAAATGCCATTCAGCCCAAAGGAAATAAAAATTTCTGTCCATTTATCTTTGCTTTCTTTCTGCCATAGTAATTATATGAGCTACTGTAGATAGTAAGATACAAGATCTGTCTTCCTTGCTGCAAGTAGACACTAACTTAGCAGTGATTCACACTACAGTCATGTTAGATTATTTGTTTATTGTATCAAGCATGAAGTCTTCATAACTAACATTTTTTTTTCAACTACCATGACGTTTCAGGAAATAATTTACTGTGTATTCATCATTCTGTTAGCTTCCCTCCTGCATGGTCCTTAGTAACATGATTACCCTTCGTGTCCAGAAAGCAGTACTCTGTGTTGCCATTTGAGACACTGCTGTGTATCTAAAAGGAAACCTTGTCAGATATTTTTATAACTGCCAGAGAAATAATCAGATATTAAATAAAATTGCTTAAAAAAATTAGATTGGAATAATGTGTGTTTGTGTTATGTGTGAATGTGTGGATGAATTTTACACATTTGACTGAAATGCATGAATTACACAAGTATTCAAAATGCTTTAAAACCGCTTTCTGTTTTTTTCGCAAAATTCAGATATTAAAAATAACATAAATGATGCTGTGAACTTCTCCTTATTATTTATTTTTTTTCTGTGTATGTCAGGAAGAGACAAATAAGCATTGTTTTGAAGCATATCACGATAATTATCTGTAAGAAGGTTTCCAATGACTTTTGCATTTAAAAGTTCATAATGTTTTCCTTTTATCACTGAAGTCTAATCAACTCATTAATTCTGTATCATCTGAACCATCCCTCGACATGTGAAATGCATGAGTTGGACTATATCTTTTTTCTTTTTAGCTTTTTTGTTAGCCTTTTTTTTAGCTTTCTATTTCTGCATCCACTAGACAAAGGGATGTAGGTAGTGGTTTTGCACCCACTGCCAGGCACTGTGGGGCTGGCAGCTCCATAGAGCTTGGACAGGGAGCAGTGGGGATGGCTAGGCAGTGCTTGACATCAGGACTTATCCCACTGCTCCAGCCAGGAGCAGGGCAGCCAGCAGCACCAGAGCAGCCCCAAGCATCCCTGAGGATGGGAATGGGCTGAGGCTGAGCAGAGAAGAAGGCGTTGGGGGTGGGCCAGGCTTGGCAGGACCCATGGCTGGGCAGGGCTGGGCAGTGGGGAGCTGCAGAGTGGCCCTAGTGAGGCCTTGTTGAGAAGCGGCTGACACGGGGTTCTGGGACAGGGGCAGGGCAGGGGCAGAGACATTTTGTCCTAGTAGTGCCCTAAGGGGCCTGGCTCTGACTACTCTTTGCTTAGTTTACTCTTTCTTCCAGATTTTTTTTTTTTTTTNNNNATTTTTTTTTTTTTTTTTTTTTTTTTTTTTTTTATCATTAGAAGAGAAGCTAATCCTCCAGAGCAAGGATTTATCCCTCAACAAATTGGAACTTTTCTGCAGTATATGGAAAGGACTTTTAGTAGCTTAGTGAGTAGGGAAGGTGATAGGAGGACGGTTGGACTAGATGATCTTGTAGGTCCTTTCCAACCTAGTGTTTCTATGATTCTATGACTTGAGAGAAATTTTTTGGCACTGTTGACCTCCAATTCTGTCTTCAGTTCCTTAGCAGTTTTCAGGTGTTTGTGTAGGAGCAAGAGAGAAAGTCATTCAAACACCTAGAGAAGTTGTTTCTTCCTGGAAGGAACAAACTATTACTGCGTACAAACTTGCATTAAGGGGCACAGGTAGCAAACATCTAATTTTAAAAGTATCTTCTAATTTCTGTTATAAAACCTTGTTTACACTTGTTTATAACTTTGCCTATAGGTGCATCAGTTATTATTCTCTGCTTGAAATTTAAAGGGGGTAAAACTTCAGCTAAATTGCCAGTTAGTGTAAGTTAATTTAAGAGTTTTGTTTCCTGGTTCCTAATGTTGCCTCTTTGGAAAGGTTGTGTTCTTACACACTATGGAGCAGGATATGCAGTTGCATCACTGTTAAACATCTGCCTCTGTGCACCTCTGTGAAAAAAAGCTCATACACAGCCAAGATAAGTATTTCTGAAAAATCTCACATTCTATATATTACATAGAGGTTAATTAGTTGTTGGTTATGAAATTGTTTGAAGTTACAGGAATTTCAAGTATTCTTGAAATTATTTCTGACAGCACCAGAACACCAAGGTGGTACTGTCTGTGGGAAATCAGCACAGGAAATCTCCTGTGTCTCAGTGCCCAAGGAAAAAGCAGCCTGATTGTAAAGCCTGAGATTGAAGAGGAAGACTTGGAGGAGCTGTAAAGAGGGAACATTGGCATGATGAGTAGGAGAGAGAGAGATACTGGCAAGAGAAACCAAGTGGGCAGATAAGAAGCTGTAGAGGGGGAGAGAGTGAAAGGTGCTTAAGAGAGAGAGATTATGATGGGAGTGGGGAGAGAAGAGAGGAGAAAAAACAAATGCTGCAAAAATGAAACAATGGAAAGTGAAAAGGCTGTGACTACTGGAATACACTTTCCTCAGAAGCTGAGGGGAAAAAAATGGGAAAAATAAAACACACACACACAAAAAAAACACCCACGATTCCTGAATTTTAGAGGGTTGTCAGTAAAATATTGTGGAATTTTAAATTGGGAGGTTGAGAGGAAATTGAGTTTGTTTGCTTTCTAAGCCTAAAAATCTACATAAAACCAGATCCCCCTACAACAGAAGAGCAGTATTGTTTCATTTTCTCATGTGAGTTCTGTAAAGTTGGAAAATGCCAGTGCAGGAGTTACTTGTGTAGTTCTAATTCAGTCATTTTGCACGTATGTGCATTGTTTCAGTTTTAAATTGTACAATCTTGTATTTCTAGTTTACTGTTAGACAACTACTTCACTCAGTGTATAGGACACATTTGCTTTGCAAGTCAGTGAAGAGTTTTAGAGCATCACTTCTTCTAGGAAACTGAGGTTGTACATCCAAAGGGGCTTTTCTGGGAAATAAATGAATTTTTTCTCATAGGCTTCGTGACCTGACAAAGCTAGAAGTCCAGTTGACTAAAGGGCCCAAAAGATGGCAAAAGCAAAGAGAAAAATGCAACGTGCTATGAGGGAGAAAGGGACAGAGTGCTACTGATTGCCAGTAAGAGAAGTAAGTCCTGTCCAGAAGCTGTAGATATAATTATTTTGCATGGGGAAGGAAGTGATCAAGGAAAATATCACATGATTTCAGCAGGGGAAAGAATAGCTTCATATCTAAGGGAGTTGGAGGTTGCTATGGAGAACTGGAATCTTCTCTGTCATCCCTGCGCTGAGTCATTTCCATTAGTCTTCACGGGTGGTGTTACTGGTATGGTCCTCAGCCATTCCTCAGTGCAACTCATTCTCAGGTCCAAACCTTTGAAATAATTGACTCTTGCTTTTGCTTGCCAGTCATGTGTTCCAGAACTCATCGTATTAGTATGATTAATTATAATTATTAACAAGAATTAATTACAGAAATTCCTAAAGACTGATATAGGCTCCATTGCATTAAGAATTTAAAAAATGATAGAATGATCATGCTACTCCAAAGAGACATTGCTACTGTCTAAATACTGTCTAAGACAGACCAGAGGAAGGAAGATGACCAAAGCAGTGGGATGAAGAATCATTTTCTCAAGGTCACACGGGAATCATTTAATGTCAATGGGATAAAATGCTTAGAATCACAGGAGTTCTACTGCTAGAAGTCATTTGTTTAAAAATATTGCCGTACAGTTAAATAAAATGATCTGTAGTGAAAGCCTGTCACCAGTGATCTGAGTAAAGTAATTTATTATGTTAAGATCCATACAGATAATTTACAACAGTTCTCCTGTGCCTTTAATGTATAGTAACTGTAATCATGGAATTGCTTCTGAAATCTCTTTTATGCTACTTGGCACTCCATATGGTAGTTGGATACTGCAGGAAAAAATATTCTCCAGGAATCACTGAGCCAAGTTTTAAGCCAGGCAATCTCCTCTAACACTTTCAGAGCAAGCCATACTGTAAAAATGTAAATATGGTAGCAGTGCTTCTTCTTCACACCATTTTTCAAAAGGTAAACCTAACTGTTGTTCAAACCACAGTGCAGCTTGAGAGCATTTGTAAAGGACATAAAAAATACGAGTTATTCTTTGTAGGTGACTTTACACAACTGTGGCTGTGATGGCTCTCTGATTCAGAAATATACCATCCAAACACAACAGTAGAAAAACTTAGAGTAATTGCGGCTCTGCAGAATTTTCTTTCCTCTTTCACTTCTCCTCTCACTTCTATATTAGACATTTTTTGTGGCAAGCACTCAGGCATTCTTCCTTTCTGAGGCATTTGGTTAAACGTTACCTACAGAGAGGTGTGGTTCTCTAGTGTGTTCACTGGCATAACTGAAGCAGACTACAATGAACAAGTAACAAATGAGATAACAGAAATAGAGAAGGATGGAGAAATAGAAAGGAAGATCAAAGCTGGGATAATAGAATGAGCAATAAGATATATAAGTACTGGGCAGCAAGAATTCAAGTGACAGAAGTAAAATGAGAAGGGAAAATAGGAAAAAAAGATAAAAATTAGAAAAGTTAGGCCACAAATGTGATAAATACAAAGCAAAAGGATCCAGCCTTGAAGAGTGAAAATGAGATCTTACCACACCAATGGAGCCATGAGATTGGTGCCTCAGTTTTCCTCTTTTTAAAAAGGAATGATTAGTGCAATTTTAACTTACCTGTGTTGTGAACGAATGGAAAATTATCACCAAATATATTAACAAATTTTGCTAATGTGTTATCTAGAAAAAGAAGGAAAGAGAAGAAGGGGTAACAAGAAGGAGGCAAGGAAGAGAACAAAGTATAGAAGGGAAGGCTGTCTGTTGTGCAAACAAGAGATAGATGGAAAAGGGAAGAATAAACAGCAGGGAAAAGAAAAGAAGCAAGACCACCAAGCCTCCCCTAAAGGGTTAAGGAGAAAATGAGTCAATAGGATATAAAGACTAATGGGAAGTGGAAGTGGGCAAGGAAGAAGAGATCTGTTCCCTACCCTGTGCTATTCCTGTTCTCCTTCCCTCATTGTGCCTTACTCCCCTTCTGGACTTTCAACACTCTGAACAAGTTCCCCTGCTTAATTGCAAAAATTTTTGTTATATCTAAATATGTACCAAACATATTTGCTACTTTTCTTTCTCAAACTTCTCCTTCTCTGTTTACTTGTATCTTAATATTTTGTGAGAATTCGTTGCATCCATGAGTATGGCAAAGGGGAACTGAAATAAACTTTAAATAAAGAAGTACAGAAAAACTTCAATCCTAGTAATAATTTTAAATACATTTTGAAAAATCTTTTTATTTTTTTTTTTTGATTCAAGCAATCTGATTGAGTTTGATGTCCTAATAAAGGTGTACACCAGGAATATCATGTCCTTTATAAAATCTGCAGCTGAGTTTGGCCTGAAATTCCAATTCTATCTCAGAATGACATAAGTCAAGAAAGAAGGAAGAAAAAAAAAATAGAGCTGAAAGGGTAGGGAGCAGACATGCATATTCTGCACTCTTTTTATGAGCATGGCCTCCTTGAGGCCAAAGCATTTGTGGAGAACAAGCTGTTTTAGTGATACCATCCTGCTTAGTTTCTCTTCTGTAGCCAAGGAAACTGTCAAGTAGTAAGGCTTATTTAGGTAAAGTTATGTTGCCCAGGATTTGAAGAAACCATTTTTGGCACAGGGTACATCTAGGTTTCAACAGGCAGTACCAGTTTTAAGTTCCTAACTGTTTCCAGACGTGTTTCCCAAGCATGTTTCCAGCTCTTGTCCTGTATTGAGGCCAGATACGGCCACACACACCATCTGTGAACTCTGCTCCTCATTGTGGAAACCACATGACTTCCAGGAAGGAGCTGTGGTGCAAGTAATAAATTCCTTGTCTGGATCATCAAGGGACACAAGCATGAAGGTATGCTGAGACTCAGCTCTACAGTTGAGCATATAAGTGATGCTTAGTGGACTTAGGTACTTAAAACAAGTGATACATGACAGTATTCCATACTGCAGCCTTCACCTCTGAAACTCTCTGCCTGGATTTTTAAACTGAAATTTAATTTGCAGACTCTTCCCCAAAAATTCCCTTATTAACTACTGGGACCTAACAGTTTTTAATGTTTCCTGCAAAGACTACTGTTTGCCTACACTCTATCACTATAAGAATGCACATCTCAGATGCTTTAGGTATTTTGAAAGCCTCAGAACAGACATTAAGTCTTAGGAATGTTTTTTAAAGTGTTGCATACTCCAACAGCAGTTCACAGTCCTGCATGCAGTTTTTGATGTGTTTGAAAAAAAATCAGTTACTTTTAAGCTGCAGGTTGCTATTTGTATTTATGTAGATGCGTTTGTTTGGAGTATTACCTGCAGTATGAAATACTAACTCAAAATGTGTATTTTTCAGAAATTTTCACTGCAGATACTGTAGGAAAGTGTTGGCACTGATAGTTTTGCCCATATTTGAATATTTTCTGGATTATTTATAAATTAAGGGGTAGAGGGAATTCTAACGTAATTTTATGGACATGTAATTTTGTTTCCAATAATATTTGACCTGAAATGAGTGCAAGCAAAACACTTCATTCTTCAAGCATTGGAAATATCATTTTAGGAAATTCCTAGGACTAGCTTTTTATTTGTATATCCAGTTAAAGCAAGTTTGATGGCAGGTGCATGTCTGAATATTTAACACGGAGATTTTCTACAAAGGTAAATAAGTTACTTTATTCATGGCTACATTGCTGGGTATTAAGTAGTCTGTATATTTCTCCCTAGATATATAACTACCTGGCCTGTTAGACAAGCATTTTTAGCAATTATACGTCTGAATTCAGTATTTTCTACTCACAACCGGATGCATAAAATCATGTCATAAAGATGATTGCAGGCACAATTAGAAGTCAGTTGTAAGGGATTAGCAATAAATGTTTAGATAAACTACATTGCAAGGTCTGAAAGAAACTTTAAACCTCTCATAAACATGTTACAAAATGAGGGAAACAATTGCAGATACTTTTAGATGTGCAGTAAATATAGAGAGATAGAAGTAACTGCTTTAGGATGAGAAATTTGCTATCAAGCTTTAAAGATAAATGCATGTACGCTTCAGCAAGCCTGGTTTTCTTTCAGAACACATGGCATGGAACTAAGTGCTAAATTCTCATCTGACATAAATTTGTGCAAATGGCTCAGTTCAACTGCACATACTTTCTATAGACAGGGATCCAGCCCAACACTTTTTTAACTGTTTGATTCTTCAACAAAGAGAAGAAAAATAATAGAGAGCTGTGTTAACATGATTAGTTGAGATGTTGAGAAGTTTCAGGAATTAATAACATGTAGATGACAATCGAATCAGCTGTGAGAGGACTGGTTTCATGTCATGACTTACATATATCAACTGATTAAGAAGAATCAAAGGCAAATATAACTGATTTCTCCCATTTGAGAAGTCTAAATTTTGCGAGCATTTAGTAGGTGCAGATAACAGTTAGTCAGGAGAAGGTCAACATATTAAGCACCCTAAATTGCAGTGAAAATATCTAGAATTATTTTGTGCTGTTTGGTGGCACAATCTGATTAAGGCCAGGTTGGTTGGGGTCCTGGGCAACCTGGTCTAGTACCAGATACGGAGGCTGGTGGCCCTGCCTGTGGCAGGGGGGTTGGAACCTGATGATCCTTGGGGTCCCTTCCAGCCCAGGCCATTCTATGATTCTGTGAAGAACAACATCAAAGGGCAAGGTTATGGAATTTTATATAAATATTGCAAAATGCAAAGGCCTTACTTTATTTCTATTGAATAAAAGATTTACATTGCCCTATCCATTTACAGTTGCAGCCAGTTTGGAAAACAGAATGACCAAGAGCTTCTCATTTTGACAAGACAAGATTCTGTATCAAAATGGTTTTCATCTAGCTTATTTTGATTTGTGAATCAAATAATATTTAATTATCACAGAAATTCATTTGAGAAATGATGCCACAAATATGGTTCTTCTCACATGCTAAAGAGGGGTATCTGAGAGACAGGGGTATCTGAGCCAGTTATTTACTCAAAATCATGCTCCTAAAATGAGTATAAATGAATAAAATATAGTTCAGTATATAGAATATAGTTCTATATATGGGAACTACACAGCCTGTCTTTGAAACCTGGTCTAATGTTTGATTATGTTTATATTTTGGAACAGCCATCAAATGTGTGTGCTTATGTGACAATTAAGAATAGCAAATAGCATACTTAGTCTCAAGAGAGCGTCAATGTATTTGTGAACAGGACCATACTATGCAACTGTCCATGGACTAATGTTCAAACTATACCACCTGACACTGCATCCTATGTGTCTATGACAGAAGGCACTTTAAAAGCTCTGTTCATAAAGATGTTAATGATATACTCTAAACACAGGCAAGAATGACACCTCTTTGAGATCAGATTTATTGAACTCACTAAGCCTACAGATGCTCGTTTTTGAAAACTTAAAGAAAAAGGGGAATGTACTAGATAGACAGAGAAAAATAAATGTAGTTTCTGATTTCTCGAAAATAAAAGTTTGATACTGACAACTATGGTGCCATAAATATTATTTGAATGCCTTGTAAAGCAATGAAATAAATATTCCATCATTACTAGCAGGGATAAGAGATCCATAAAGAGTAGGCTAGGAGGCTTTAGAAGAACTGTATCTCATCAGTAAAACTTCACTGCTTTTTCTGATGAAATTACAAAATTAATGGGCAATGGGAATGAAGTTGATCATGTATATTTGGATTCTAGTGAAGCATTTGATATGGCATCTTAGGAATTCTCAGTTTAAAAATTTGATTCAGTACAGCCTTCAATAAAATCATGACCATGTAGGATGTAAACTAACTAAATGAGTATAAAAAATGGAAATACTAAACAGCAATACATTAAGAGGAGGAATCTAGAAGAGTTAGCATTTGTTTCCAAGAATTGTCTGGAGATAGATTTGTTTAATGTTTGTATTAGTAAGCTGAAAAAAAAAAAGTGAAGAGCTTACTAATGAAGTTGGAAAATAGCATTAAATTAAAAGGAATGTGCACATCATTAAAGAAAAAGATAAAAAAGAACATGAGAAATTACAGATGTAATATAACTGAAAAAATGCTATTCCGCTTCAATATATGAAAGTCTGTTCACCCTGGGGAAATAATCTGATACTGGGATTTGTGAGTAACAAGAAGTTAGAAAAGTTCGGAAAATTCCATAATATATTACCGTTGGTGTATAGAAAAGTGATTTCATGGGACACTAACAATAATTTTTCCATTTGTTCATGAAAATAAGTTTCTATTCATATGATGAAACTAGACTGGAAAAAATATTGCAAAACTAGTTACATTCAGAGGAAAAGGTAAATAAAGAAGCTAAGAAGAATTATGTGCAAATAGTAACTAAAGTGAGACAGATCAAATGGTTCAGTGAAAAGTCTTAAAAGAAAGAGATGATAAGACATTCATGGAACAAACTGATCCAGGAACAGGACATCCACAGCTTCTCTAGGCAACCTGTTCCAATACCTCACCACCCTTTGTGTAAAGAATTTCCTCCTAATATCTAATCCAAATCACCTTTTTTTTTAATTTTAAACTAATCTTGTACTAGTCTGTCTGCTTGTTGAGCTCTTACACTGTCTGTTGCATTTTTAGTTGTTTTCTACAATTAAACTGTATAATTGACTCAGAAGTGTACAAGTGTCCACCCTCAGCAAGTTTGCTGATGACACAAAACTGGAAGGAGTGGCTGACATGCCAGAAGGCTGTGCTGCCATTCAGCAAGACCTGGACAGGCTGGAGAGTTGGGCAGAGAGGAACCTGATGAGGTTCAACAAAAGCAAGTGTAGAGTCTTGCACCTGGGGAGGAATAACTGCATGCACCGGTACAGGCTGGGGGATGACCTGCTGGAGAGGAGCTCTACAGAGAGGGACCTGGGGGTCCTGGTAGACGACAGATTGGCCATGAGCCAGCAGTGTGCCCTGGTGGCCAAGAAGACCAACGGGATCCTAGGGTGCATTAAAAAGAGTATTGCCAGCAGGTGGAGGGAGGTGATCCTCCCCCTCTACTCTGCCCTGGTCAGGCCTCAGCNCGCCTACCTGTGCAACCTGCTGTAGGGAACCTGCTCTGGCAGGGGGGTTGGACTCGATGATCTCTCGAGGTCCCTTCCAACCCCTGCAATTCTGTGATTCTGTGATTCTGTAATTACCTTTAGCCAGCTTCTTAGAATATTCCTTCTTCCCTGCAAGTACGATTAATATTCTGAAATTTAGTTTGCAGACAACAGTAAGAGTAAGGCTTTTGAAAACAGATAGGGGGAGCGGAGGAGTTGCCCTTTACGTTAAGAAGTGAGTAGACTGCAAGGAACTGCCTCTGAGAAACAGTCAGGAACAGGTTGAGAGCCTGTGTGTTAAAATTAGGGACTGGACTGACAAAAGACAGCTGGTGGTCGGTCTACTACAGCCCACCGGATGAAGGGGAACCTGTTGATGAGGCCTTTTTGCCTCAGCTGCTCACAGGCTTTCATCCTGATGGAGGATTTCAGCCACTCAGATACCTGCTGGGAAAACAACACAACAAGCTGTAAGTGATCCAGGAGACTCCTGGAGTCCATCGACAATAACTTTCAGGTTCAGGTATTGGACAGACTGATCATAGGTGAAGCATTGCTGGATCTGGAGCTCACCAATGCAGAGGAGATCATTAAAGACATTAAGATTGGAGGCAGTCTGGGCTGCAGCAACCATGAGCTAGCTGAGTTCATGATCTCAAGGAATGTGGGCCTGGCAAAAAGTGGAGTTAGGACCCTGAACTTCAGGAGAGCAAACTCCAGGCTATTTAAGGAATTATGGATGAGAACCCCTGGGAAACTGTCCATAGGGACAAAGGAATGGAGCAGAGCTGGCAATGCTTTAAGGATGCCTTTCCGAGAGCACAAGAGCTCTCCATCTCTCAGAATAAGAAATCAGGCAGAGTCAGGAAATCAGCGTGGCTGAGGAAGGACCTGCTGGTTAGACAGAGGGAGAAGAATGAAAAGTATAAGTGAAAGTAGGGTGGGGGTCCTGGGAGGGATATAGGGATTCTGTCTGGATGTGCAGGGATAGAATCAGGAAAGCCAAGGCGCAGATAGAATTGAGCTTGGTGAGGGATGTAAAAAACAGGAAGAATTTCTTTAGATACATTGGTCACAAGAGAGTCAAAAGAGTGTAATCACTTTGATAAATGAAAAGGGAGAACTGGCCTCCTCAGACATGGAGAAGGCTGAGGTATACAACAAGTTCTTTGCCTCGCTCCTCACAGCCAGTCAGGCTTCTCATACCTCTCATGTCCCTGAACTTCTAAGTGGGAGTTGGGGGAGCAAAATCCCTACAACTGAAAGAGTGGGGCAAGTTCGAGACCACATCATGAGGCTGAATGTGTAAAAGTTTAAGGGGCAGATGATATGCATCCCATGGTTCTGCTTGCTGAGCCGCTCTCCATCATATTTGAAAAGTTGTGGCTGTCAGGCAAAGTCTCTGGTGGCTGGAAGAAGGGAAACATCTCTCCCACTTTTAAGAAAGTGAGAAAGGAAGACCCAGGGAACTACAAGTCAGTGAGCCTCATGTCTGTGCCCACAAGAAAAGCAGGCCCACGAGAACCTAATGAGGTTCAACAAGGACAAGTGCAAGGTGTTGCACTTGGATTGGAGTAGTCCCAGATACATATTCAGACTGGGAGAACACATTGAGAGTAGCCCTGACAAGAAGGACTTGGGGTTCTGGTGGATAAAAAGCTTGACGAGAGCCTGCAGCATGCACTTGCAGACCAGAACACCAATGGTTTCCTGGGCTGTATCAAAAGAGGAATGGCCAGCAGGGAGAGGGAGGTAACTGTCCCCCTCTACTCTGCCCTTGTAAGGCTCCATCTGGAGTACTCTGTCTAGGTCTGGGCCCCCAAAATGTGAAAGACATGGAGCTGTTGGAGCAGGTCCAGGGGAGGGCCACAAAGATGATCAAAGAGCTGGAGCACCTTCTATGAAGAAAGGTTGAGGGAGTTGGTCTTGATTAGCTTGGAGAAGATGAGGCTCCAGAGAGAGCTCATTGTGGCCTTCCAATACCTCAAGGGAGCCTACATGCAGAAGGGGAACCAACTTTTTACACCTGTTATAGGAATAGATTTAAACTGAAAGAGAGGGGACTTTGGTTAGATGGTAGGTGGAAATTCTTTACTCGGAGGTTGCCCAGAGAAGCTGTGGATGCTCCAACCTTGGAGGTGTTCAAGGCCAGGTTGGATGGGTTCCTGGGCAGTCTGATCAAGTTGTTGGCAACCGTGCCCATGACAGGGGAACTGGAACCTGATGACATTTATGTTCCCCTTCAACCTAATCTATTCTATGATTGTATGAAACTTTTCCAGCAGTTCTCTTTTTGGTATCTACAGTAATACTCAAAATCTTGCAAGCAAAAGGGAAAAAATCTCATATAGAGAGCTAAGGATTTATTGTTAGTCTAATCAAAATTTCAACAGGCAAAACACAAGAAATATCTATTGTTGATTGAGTTACAATACTACCAATGGTCATAGTCCAAATCAATACAGAATCTGTATTAGTAATACAGGTGAAATTGTTGTACAAAAGCTTTCTACCATCTACCCCTTTTACGAGGTATTACATTCTTTATCCATTATTCCTCTGGGTCATATGTGGATGGGATTCTGTCTTCCTCAGAAAGAATGGGGAAGCAAGTTACAGTGAAACATCAACATCCTGGGGAATTAGTAGGAAAAGTGCAGTGTTCAGGGTTGGGACTGCTGCCTCTGGTGCTGAGTACATTTGGTTTTATTTTTATGTGTGTTTTAACACAATCTGCTCACATGCCCTTTTGTTTCTTTGGTTCTCAATCAATCAGTTTTCTGTGAGGTCCACAGCTGACTTGACTTGATTTACACAATCACAAGCCTTAGCAACCACTGATTGACTGTGATTTATTATTATTGTAATTTGTGGTTCTGGGGGTGCATTACTTGAAATTTTTCTTTCTTGTGTGGGACTTCTGATATTATCCTGTGTCTGCACTCTTACAGGTTACCTTTTATTCTGCAGTTCCAGAAACTTCAACTGACACAAAATCATGACTTTTTATTACTGTAAACTACAGCTAAACTAAAATACATCTAGGCTGCTCTATAACTGCTGTCACAGCTGAAATAAATCAGTGAGCGGAGATAAGTCCTGATTTCCCACTCTGTCAGGACAACATAAACTTTGTGGTATTTACCACTAATGGCTTATTCATTTTTATTGAAAAATATCATTGCCATGAAAAAACATATCTTCCATACTTCAGCCAAACACACTGCAGCCAGGGTTACCAGGCTGATAGATCTTGTTTTCTTTACCTGACAAACTAAGTGACAGCACTTCTTGGAAAACTTTGTTAGCTTTGCATAAGATGTAGTAACTGATGTTATGCTGTCACCAAGTTCCATAAATATACCTGCTTTATAAACAATAAGTACTTCATAAAAGTGCTTTAAAAACTTTCCATTGTAAAGAACAGTAAGCTGCCACTTTATTAAGGAAAAGACACTAGAAGCAAAAGAGAAATTGAAATATTACTGGATGGTGAGTGTAGAGATATCTCTACCCATCCTATTCAGACAATTGCATGTTAGTATCTAAAAGGCAAACAACTTTCATGAACACCAGACACCCATGTTTTCCCATCTGACACTGTTAAGTATCATATATGATCTGATACTTCATAAGACCTGGGTCTTCACCTCTCTATTTTAGTCATGTATAATATCAAGTGGACTGTTAAAATACAAATGGTAAGTTTTAAAAAAAGACAGAGGAAGATAAATGGCCATATATTCTATATAATTCTTGTCCCTCATGCAACTGTAAAATTTGGTTATATTATGTATTATTTAATTGCCAGTTCCAACATGGTCAACAGAATTTTTCAATAACATATTTGTATGTGTGTTTTGTTGTTGTTGTTTTTTTCTTTTTTAATACCATATTTCATATGCATCTTGCTTTGTCATGCTAATAGTTGCTGACGGGCAGTTGCAAATGACAACAGCTAGGAATTATTTAATATATGAATGCAAGTGATCATTGCCATCTTTTCACAAGACAATGAACTTCAGAGTAATAAACAGGTGGCTACATGTAAAAGGTAATTTTCTTCCTCCAAGCCAATATCACTACAGCTCAGTTAGATCCTTATCTTGTGGGATTTGCTCAGGACAAAATTCAATGGAACTGAATAACTCCCGTGATTAATAGAATAATTGTAAATGGAAAGCCCATATTGCCTCCTTCATCTATACACTTCCTTAGAAATTACTCAAAATTACTTTTCCTTCATATTCCACATGCTTAATGTTTCCAGTTATTAAATATTGGAGTGTAATAATGAAACATCCAATAGAACACTGGACTTTTTGAACATCTTAATATAATTGAAAAAAGTAGAAAAATAATTAAAAAATAAAATCTTGCATAAGAAAAGCAAAAAACCAAAGGTAATTAACTTATTTTTAATCTATATTAATAAAAGAAAACACACAGAATCACTTGTCTCTCCATTTCAAGAGAGATTATCCTGAAACTGTTGAAACCACTGAGGAAACATAAATATATACATATATACATGATTTTCTTTTTGTCATAAACCATTCTCAGTGCTGCTAGACAGCATGTAAGTTTATGTATTGGTACATATAATGATGTAAGTTTAGTACCATTCTCCTAAAGCCATTTGAAGAGATTATTGTATTTCTCTTGCTTCTGAACTGTTCCAAAAAAACTGTGTAGATGGAGGATACATTACTACCTTCAGAGCGAATTGGTTGTTTTCACTGATGACAAGAACAGTATATTATCAGTAACATGTCAGTAAATAATAATTGGTCTAAATGGTTTAAAATGAGCTGTATAATTTAAAATCTAAGCGCAAGGTTTACTAAAGAAAAATTATTCATTTTTCTTGCATCACTTGCCCTTGAATTAAAAGTAATTTTTTGAGTCTCTCCCCTTCCTGACTGTTCTAGCACTTATTTGAGGTTTGCCACCATCTTTGCTCTTACCCTTTCAGAACCCCCAAATAAACTACAATATCAAAATTAGTTTTTACAGTTCTCTTCTATGGCATGCATCCATGGTCAAAATGACCATTTTTTCTGAATCAAACTTGATGTAACATTATTGTTACTATAACATTTTTGACAATGTTATAGAAAAAAAAACAACAGGAAAAACATACTTTCAAACCATAGCATATTTATGATGTGTATGTGTGTATATGTGTGTATTTCTAAATAAGGTGATCAAATATTATAGGACTTTTGTCAGGTTATTGAATCCTCAGCGAGCAAAAAGACTCAGGTAAATAATTTTTTGAAGGACATCAGTGAACAGTCCAGATTCCAGTGGAACAGTCTTAAGGACATTAAGGAAGAAGAAAATCCTGCAGCACAAAGGGTTAAAGATAATAAGGTGCCACAGAAAGTCTCCCATGGAGGACACTCAGACTAAAGAAGGTCTGTGCTTTCTTGCACACTGCATACTCCATACTGATCAGAACAGTTATGTTATCAATTTATCTATATCAGTGATATAAATAGTTTGAGTTTCCAGTGAGGACCATGTGACTAATTTCTGTAATAAAGAATTCTATACTGGAGAGTGCAAAGCATCCAGACATTGTCTTCACAAGGACCTAGTCCCTGTTGTGAGTATGATGTGTATGGATACAGTATATAAAAAAGAGTAAAAGAGAAGTTCCAAAAGCAGAATGTTGAAGTGTAGGCTGAAGGTGAGAATTTCCATAGTAAAAAGTTTTAAAATGTTCTGTTTCATTCACATGATGTAGGAAAGCACATCACATGTAGAGAATCATCCACATTTGCTGTAGAATTTAGAACTGGTAAAACATTCAGACTGAATCCACACAAAAGACATGGGCTGCACCTAAGTCAAAGCAGGTTAGGCTACTTACACTACTAATTAAAATGATTTAGGGAAGGTTAAATGTAGGAAAAATTGTCAGGTATAGAATAAGATGTATTTAATAAATACACATACCTGAAGAGTGAAGTTAAGGCTTTCTGACTAAGAAAAAATGTAGCAATGAAGATCCAGTCAAGCAAATGTGAAATCAATGAAAAATAAATGAATAGGCAGCAAAACAACACCAGTTATCACAGATTCTACATGAATGTTGGAAGCCTAAAAAGTAAGATGCAAGAACTGAATTGGAAGTTTCTATGTATGTCAGAAATATGATGGCAGGAATGTAATTAGCGAGGTAATGTAAAAGCAGGATTCACTATATCTTAGAATGCAGCAGAGGGTGTGTTATGATTGCTATATCAAAATATAGAATAGAATCTCTATGAAATTAACTTTCATGCCTGAATAGAAAGAGCACGATATTAAGGTCATGTTGTTAATCAGCCAAATGAGATGATGGCAGTGGCTCTGAAGTGCTGTGAATAACTAGAAATACTGCACAGACAGAGAACATAACAATAATGGAAGATGAGAGGGCACTTAATAAAATTATCAGGTAAGAGGTTTAAAACAAGCAAAGCACTTTTTCACTTACTATGTAATTAAATTGTGGAGCTGAATGTGCTGGATGTTCTGGAAGCCAGAAATCTAAGTGAATTCCAGAAACCTCTCAGGCATGTTCATTGATGACAAATCCTATGAGGGCTATTAGGTATTTGGAGAGTCCAAATGCAACTTGCAGGTCAGGAAGTCCCTAAGTCCCTGACACATCAAAGGATATCTGGAGATATACCTCTTTAGTCTTGCCTTTTTCCTGTGCTCTTTTCCTAAGTGCCCTGCAATGTGGCCCCAGCAGGGAACACTGAGCTAAATCAGGCTTTGCTCTGTTCCACTACGATAGTGTTGTGTTCTTACAAGTGTTGTATAAGATTCCTTCCAAAGTGCTTCCTATCTGCAATGTTTATTTTTCTTCTTTCATTTCAAAATTATTTTGTCTTAAGCAAACAGAACCTAGTGGGTTTTTGTTTGGTTTGCTTTGGTTGTTTTAATTTTTTTTTCTCTGCAGCTGTGGTAACAGTCACAGAGAACTTGTTCTTGTTTGATTCTAATGCCATGAAAGTTTGTGTTTAAAAAAGTGATTCTTTGATTACATAGTTATTATGGGGTAATGGTAGTTTTGTTTGGAGGAAAGGAAGCTGATCTGTAATTTTTTAGCTGTTTTACCCTGTCTGCACAACTGTTCTAGCAAATGCCTGTAATATTTGTGCTGATAGCCAGTGAGGCAAATAAATGTTGCCAGAGGTACTTCGTTGTTTTTCCAAATTGGAAAAAATGAGTAAGTGCTCTGCCTCATTATTTTCTATCTTTGCAGCAAGAAGATAACTATCAAACACAAAAGATACCTTGTTTAACTCTGATGAAACATAAATCCTTAATTGTAGCTTCAAAGCTCAGGTCACTTTTATGCTCTGGCTGTGCTGCATTGTCTCAGTAGCAGAAAGCATCTGTAAGACTAACTGCATTATACAGTCAGCTGTGTATGTACAAAACAGGTGGAATGTACCACTGAATCTCATCTGTTTTGCCTTGGTAGAGAACATTTGCATTTTTAAACTGTTCAAGAGCAACTTAAATTCTGTGAATGAAGACAGTACATTTGGCTCCATACCACTGCAGTAGAACTGTATGCTTATTTCCACGTCAGAGCTAGTCAAAGTTGTTGGCCTTGTGCTCAGAGAAGTACAGAAACCACTCTGTTCTCTAAAGGTACCAAATGACTTCAAGAATAAATCTCTCTAAATCTCAAAGCCTATAAGAGCAATGACACTCCTGCTGTCGCATTTCAATGCTTTTCAGGAAGCAACACGTCTTGCAGTTGCCTCTACCACAGACAGCGTACTAAAATATAGCCTAAGAAAGAACTAGCTTTGCTTACAGGGGTATGATTACTGTATGGGAAAAGTAACTCTCATGCACAATAATTTGTGCAAGTAGAAGAACACATTCCACTCTAGTAAATTTGTCAACACAGCTGTAGTAGATGTATACATCACTGGACTTGTTTCAGCTGTAAATGTTTTTTAACAGAAAATCTGTTAAATTTTCTTAAAATCAGATTAGATTTGGCTGATATTGTTTTAATTTTTTTTCAAAGTTATTGAAGGCTAACATAAACTCAAAATAACTCATGCTGGATTATTTCAATCATAAAAATACACTTTATAGTAAGAATTTATCAAAGTAAATAGTAATTGAGTAACTGATACAATATTTATTTAAAGCCTTTTGGAAAAAAAAGGAAAAAAAAGATGAATACAAAAATTAGAGAGTAACAAATACAAGCATTTGTAGATACAGAACTGTGTGTTGCATTTTTCAACAAACGCATCATCTCAGTTCCCAAGTACAATGGAGCAGGCAGAGTGCCCCTGACTGTAGAACAGGAGCCGAATCTGTAGCTCCTGTAGAAGAAAGTGATGAAGATCTTGAATTCACATGGGAAAAAGAAGATTGTTGTAGACTCATTCCTTTTAACTTCTTTTTCTATAGCTCTTACTGTGAACATCAGGGAGATCACATGTATAATCTAATTTCCATCAATTACCTGTCTTTTTCTTTGGGTCACAGTGTGCTTATAACTGGTGAATTGAGTGCCATCTCAAATGTTTGAAAGCTTCAGTGAATCTCTTTTGAGGACAGCAGTAAAAACAGTCTGAATGCAAGAAAATTTGGCTAAAAGGCTGCAACAATACCTGTAACTAAAAGCAGGTTATGCTCATATTTTTCAGTCCAGACAGTCTTCTACTACAAAACACTGAAACATGGAAGGGTAAAATATAGTTCATACTTGAATTTGTCATTACAGTTTTGTTGTAACTGAATATCTTCAGGTTATTTCCCCATAGACAGAAAGGGAAATAGCTTATTCTTTTTGCCTTTCTGTGAAGGAAACCTCTGGCTCCTTCTGTAGAGTGTACATCACTGTCAGAAAGGTGGATTCTGCTGCTCTGAAGCTGAATTCTGCAGATTCCCAGAACTGAAAAGCCACTTGTTCAATGGATGAAATTGCAGTGTCACAGGGGAATGACGGAATGATAGCCAATTATAGTTTTCTGATAAATGTGTCATGTTACACAGTCATATTGTAAAGCTACCATGTATCAATGTTAGTTGTTAGTTTCACACAAAAGTGTTGAACTGCAGTGTCAGGTTATCAGGCCATGATTATTTTCTTGTATTGTTTCACTCTGTTTCACACAATTTTTCTCGTGGAAGGAAATGTTTCCGAAAGAAAACAAAAATCACAAAGCTTATGAACTGTGCTACCCATGTAGTACCATGAAGCTACCCTTGTAGTATCATGCAGCATACTGCTGTGAAGTAACAAATGCCTTTGTATTTAAAATAGTCCCATTTTGTGGGTGACCTCGTAGAAGCCAGCAATCTGCTTCCCAAAATCTCTTATGTCTCAATTAGATGATGGTGAATCAAATTTGGGCTGTGAATGTGTTCTGAGGATGGAGAAGGCAGGAGAACTAGTTGGAAATTGAAAAAAAAAAATCAAAAATATATATTTGAAAATATAAACAGCTCTTACTGAATTGGATTTATGGAATGGAAATGGAAAGACAACCTCAGTGTCAGTAATGGTGAAGCTCCATTTCATGCTTATGATTAAAGATTCACCTGAGTATAGACTATAAGCCAATACTCCTCTCTCAAGCATGGGAATTACCTGCCTCCTAACTTCTGCATAAAGGCACCAGTGAAATTCCTCTGTTCTCCATCTCACTGACTTCTCAAGTTTTTTCCTTCAGCTTAGGAGCTAGCAGGTTCTGCTCCATAATTCACTTTCAAAAGGATAAGAATTTCGGATGGGAGGGAGGACATTCCATTAGAAATATAAAGAAATTGGACCCAGACCATTTATATCCTATGGGAATGTTTTAACCCAGGTGCTAGACCGAACAAATGAGAACTACATCTCTTTGCCTACCATTTCTTGTGAATTTTCCATCTACTACTTTTTTTTTCCAGATAGATCTACTCAGTACATTCAACATGCACTAGCAAATAATTTCAGAAAATTGTCAGTGACTTGAGACCATAAAGAGAAGGGGAGAAAATGTTCATACTAACATAAATGCATATCTCCAAGCATCATTAATCTCAACCTTCCTCTCTCCTTGTTTGAAAAAACTGTGCAGATAATACAGTAATGCAGATAGTATAGTAATGGCTAGAGGAGGAAAGTCTAGCTGAAGTTAATAGTGTTTGTATAGCATTTGGTGTTCTAAAACTTCTACTTTACTAGGTGTAATTTTGTTTAGAGCTGTAATTTTTGAGTCAGCTCATTAATGGGAAAATATGCTCTAGCTGGAGGTGTTTCAGAAAACCTCAATATAGTTAATAAAAACATAGAGGAAGAAATATGAAAAAGTCAAAGAACTTCATATGATATTTTGATGTCTTCCAAACACTGTATATTCACTATATTTTGGCTTTTGGTCAGCTATTTCTGTTCCTTGGTCACAATCCCATTTATATAAATCACTGTGCTTCTTCAGTAGGAAACTAAAATGTATGTATTGGAGAGAGACTGAGTATGCAAATCATGAGGTTATACATAATATGTATATTAATTCTATGGAATCTATCCTTAGCAACAATTGGAGTTTTCCTTTATTATATTGCTTTGAAATGACTTAGATTTCCCTATAATCATTCAGTTTCCTGTGACCATGTCTTTTCTGCTGCCAGTGCTGTGCTAGTCCAATGACTCCATCATCGCTAAGCTATTGATTTGTCTGACATCTGATTCAACATGTTCGTGGTTATCTGGAGTGCTCCAAAGACAGATCACAAAGATTAATCACTGACCTCTCTGACACAAAATGTCTAGGAGAATAACACCTCCCTAGTCAGCAGGCAAGTTAATCTTCAGAGATTTGGGCATTTTATTTTTTAATTGCAAGAAAAGTACTCACTGGAATAGCAAAATGGTAGCAAAATGCTTACATAAATGAATTTTATAAGCAGAAATCTTTATGATGGGGCCTTGGCTCAACAAGGTTTTCTGTGTATTGCTTCTCCAGAGAGGTTAGATTCTTAAAAGGAAATTGAATCAGCTCTAAACAAAAGCTAGTTGGCATNAAGGAAAGGAAAGGAAAGGAAAGGAAAGGAAAGGAAAGGAAAGGAAAGGAAAGGAAAGGAAAGGAAAGGAAAGGAAAGGAAAGGAAAGGAAAGGAAAGGAAAGGAAAAAAGAATTACACACAACAAAAGAAGGTATTTTTAAAAATTAACTGCCTTTTTGAATACTGAATGGTTTGTTCATGTTTCAGCAGATAGAATAATTACACCAATGCATGTAAATGATTATTTCCATATACAAAGGCACAGGTTACTACTGAGTTCAATTAAATTTTCTTTGGTCATGTGTTAGACATGTTTACAGGTTCAAATAAAACTTAGAGATAGAGTTAGAGCTTGTACTTCAAAAGGTTAAGCTAATCAGAATAGATATCTGCATTAAAAATGAGCAAAATGAAATTATTTTCAGCTTCTTCATTCACAGTCTTGTTTAGATCACCTGGAAATACCAGGCTAGTTCCAAATAGGCAGGAGCATAAAAGCAGTACTGACTAACATCTGTAAATCATCAAATGGATCTTCAGATGAATTTAAATAGTCAAGTGAAATAAAAATTTCATATCACTCAAGAGCCAACATAGATGGAATTTCTGAAAGTCTAAATACCTAACTGCTTGCAGGGATTAATTGGTGAACAAGGATCTTCCTCCGGTGTGCAAGTGTGCCTATTATGAGAGCTGCTCTGAAAGTAGCAATTCCTACGTTGGCCCACAATGTCAGAGGTGGATGTTGATGGTATGACAGTAGAGGTTGAACCTTCCCACCAATATTCCATTACATTTTGTTGCTGTGTGATGGCAGCAGAGGAGCAGTCAGACACAATGGCATCTGACATGGAAATGGGGATGAAGCAAAGTTATGATACTGAATTCCTCCATGGAGAAAAAATTGCACCCATTCACATTCATTGATGCTTGCTTAATGTTTATGGAGACCAAACAGTGTTTGTTAGCATAGTGAGGCGGTGGGTGGTGCATTTCAGCAGTGGCAACAACAATAGTGGGTCACCTCCACTCGTGCACATACTTACAAGTGAGGCGTGCAGACTCTTGTTCATCACCAGTAAAAATGCATAGCTAATGGTGGTGACTATGTTGACAAATATTCTCAGATAGTTTGTATCTGAGAATTTGCTCTATCAAATAGTATTATTATGCTCTTTGTTGTAGTTTCCATGGAAATAAATAGGAGGCATTACTTTTGGAGCAACGCATGTACTTCAGAGAAGTCAGGCCTATGTTCCATCTTGGTAGCCAAACTCCCTATGCACTTTTAAAATTTACTAAAATTATACCCTTAACTTTGACACAAGTGTACCTAAATTTTGATTACTTTTATTGTATTAGTGCAAGAATTGTAATATATGTGTTAGTCTTAAAAAGATATTCACCATACATAAATTATGTGTTTTATAAACAAAATAAAGATGTTTTCATGTGGGCATTGAGGAGAAACTACTCAAGGAGAACAGGTGTGTCATCAATATATAGGTCAGTAAAAATAAAGCATGAGTCATGATGGCAGACAAGAAGAAAGGAACAGAGAGAGTGGGCGAGGCTGAAGGCAGACTCAGAGCAAGACAAAACGCTGGATTAACTCCAGACACAGCATGGAAATTGCTGAGCATAACATTGACAAGATCGATCATAATGTGTGCTGATAGAGGCAAGACTGAGAACCTGTCTCTCTCTGAGAAGTGTCTTATACCATAATTAAGGAGCAAGTAGTCAGGAAAAAAAGAATTTTCAAAGTAGTTCTGAATGCCTGTGTAAAATCAAACTCTGCTATCTGCTCAGATATCTGAGTTTACGTATTACAAGCAAATTTAAAATTGTATCTGTTAAATTACTTTAAGATCTAGAGGCAGAGAAATAACATTTTGTCTCTTTTATACTGTAAGTTTTTGGAAGTAGGGCTATTTTTCTTCCTCAAACACCAAAAGATTGTCTTGTATTCATTTTTAATATATTCAGAGGATGCTCAAAGTATATGATAGAGACATTCCTCCTTAGTTCACATAGGTTGTACAAAAGGCACATGTGGTGGTGGACACATAACTTTGAAACGATAGTGGCTAGAAGTACATGAAGAGACATTTCCAGGTAGGTGGGATAGAAGCGGAAGTTTCACTCAGACATGAGAGGTATAAGAGACAGACCTAGAAAAGAAATATTGAGTGAAAGGCAGAGAGAGAAAAGGAAATTCACAGTTCTTGCCATTGCAGCTAGTAATAAATGTTAAACTGGAATTAAGAAAGGGAACAAATAAAGAATGTGATTGTGAATCTCATCCTGATCCTGAAACTCTAGCATTTGAAAATGTATTATAGCATATATAATAGAGGAAATTTAATTTCTTCAAAAAAAATTTCACCTTGTTATTGAAATACAGTTTCTCGAAGGTTCAAAATCACTAGTATATTATGCTTTCAAGTCTTTCATTAACATAATCCAGTCCATTTCTGAATCAATTTCCCCCAATAAGCATGAAAATGAGCTCAGCACAACCATTCTCTTTTTGGTTGTTCCCTTGAGCCTTCTTGAGTGTCTGAGGAATTCACACTTGAATGGGGTAAATATCTGCTCACTGCATGTTATTTCTGACTGCTTCCTCTGAAGACTATATTCTACAGGTCATATTGATAGATTGCAATGAAATAGGGGGAAACTGGAAGCAGAATTACTCAGCAAATATGTGAGTTGGCTGAAAATATGCTTTAAATTCCCAGCATTACCGAACGATCCTATGCAAATCACTTCTCCTCTCCATACAAAGGCTTTTCCACCTCTGACATAAAAATAGTGTCCTCACTTGCAAAATGATTGTGAGATAAACTATTGTGAAACTATGTATCATTTTCCCTCATTTTTAGTGGCTTCAGTCGTGTTGATAATTAATTTAGCTTAAGTTCTTTCTCTGTTTCAATAGCAACTTATTTAATTAACTATAAACTAACTCCACTCAGCGATCAATTTCTTCAGGTCGATTTTGTCTATGGCCTGCTTTGCTTGCTTAGTCTGTTATTTTTCCAAAACCTTTTTCTTACAGCCTGTAAAGGAAAAAGAAACTTAGTTGAAAAAGGTGCAAAGTCAGTGTTGCCTGAATTAGTGTAATACTCAGAACTACGCATGCAGGCAGGGCAAAGAAGAGTAGAGCATTCAAAAGTTTCATAATCAATGGCGCAAGGAATACAGGAGCTCCTAAGGAACTGCCAAAACAACAGTTAGTTGGGGCTCGAAAGAGATGAAGAATCTGAAAATACCGAGTTTCTTGAGTAACTCCAGAAGGATAAATAATAGTCAGAGCTACACAAATATAGCATAGTGAAGGGGGAAAAAAAAAAAAGAACACCAAAAACAGCCTAAAATCACAATCATGTAGTACATCATAAGGAACACATAGGAGAAACGAGAAACTTTCAGTGCAAAGTGTGGACCTGAAGCTGAGGCTTAAAAATCATCAAGCAATCTATGTTGCAAGAGCTAGTCAGGAACAGGAAGGTTCCTGAAGGTTTGTGCTTAAAAAGAGAGTAGAGACTATGAACTCAAATATCTGTGTTTCCCAGAAGGAAGGAAATAGAAGCAATTCTGACAGAAAAAGGATAAATGAAAATTAAATGGTAAATTAGTAATTAATAGTATAGTTTAATAGGTTGAGATAACACACAAAATAGAAAATATAGTCATGGGGATTGAAAAGTGTTAATTTCCAAAAAAGCTAAGTCAGAACTAGTTCCAGCAGACACAGGGAAGGATAAGAGAGGTAGAACAGAGTTGTCACTTCGCCATTGAGGACAAACCAGGTTTTATACTGCAATATTAAGTCTATATTGTCTTTGTATTTACACTATGAGGTCTTTGGTCTGTGATAACCTCACTGAGTTTGTGTTACTCAAACATGTGTGGACTTGTTTCTCATGCCTTATGAAGATTAAGACCAGTATACTTCATTTCTTTCCCAACAGCAAAATAAAAAGTGCTTTTGTTTATACACGTGTACATGAAAATGTGCACATGTAATTAGATGTACATACATTTTCTTAGAGGAGAAAAGGATCACTGATAAGGCTGATCTACAGAACTGATTTTATTTGTAATAACAAATGAGTGATCCAATAAATCAGGAAAAATTAAGCTCTGAGTTGTATTCGCAGGCATAGATGTTTTCTGTGTAGTTGCTCCTGAAATGTTTATGCACATTTCTGTAATATGTGTGGCTTATGTCACTTCAGTGCATCTTCAATCTCTGAGGAGAAGAAACTCCTTGACTTGCTTATATTTTTAAGATCTCATGTGTTCCATAAAAGAAATCGTAGAAGTTCAGTGCCTTAGGACCACTCTACACCATACTTACTGATTTGAAATTATTGTAGCACTTTACTTTTTGTTATAAGTGTCTCACTTTGTAAATGGTAGGGTTCTGGGCTTGCAAACGAGAAAATAATTTAAAGTTATTGGTGCGCTTCACGTTTTTAGGAGACCTTCATTCTTCCCAATTAGAATTCCAATTTGTGATGTGCTTCAATAACTTTAAATTGCCGTGTACTCTAGATCCAAACCCTAATCTTTCCAAAGTGAAAAGCTTATAAAACTGTTGAAATCCTTTAATAATTCTGAATTTGATTACAGATACGTGATTAGAATTTCAATTTAGTTTCAAATATTTAAATAATAACAAAAAAAAACCCGAATCAACCATGTAAATATAAGCTCAAATCACATCAACAGTTTCTGATTTTAACTCTTGAATTTGTAGCAGTGCCGTGATAAAAACCTTCTGTTTAGTTATTGTGAATGTCTAAGTATTGTGGAGAAAAACTAGTCTTTATTCTGAAATCTTTAGCAGCTTTTTGAAAGGGATGTTGTTTTCATTTTGTGTAACACAACAAATGTATGTAGAGCTTGGACTACTTGCAGGTTATTAAGCTTTTGTATATATGGCCCACAAAAACCAGCTGTAGCTGTCTTTGACAGAAACAGCTGATGATCTGCTGTGCTAGGTTGTGAAAGCCAGAGGCAGCAGCTGATCAGCACTTGGAGAGCCAGCTGTTCTCTTAGTTCTTCCTTTTATCTTGTACATCAGCAAGAATGTACTTTGCAGGCTGTTTTATAAGGGTTTACAATGAAAGACTGGGTTATTTATGTACATGATTTCTGCTGTCCATCTCTAACCTGCCCTGGATTATGAAGGCCTAATATGCAGTGTACAAGTGATTATGCTTAAAACAAGGAGAAAGTTTGAGAATACAGTCTATCTACTATTCAAATACAACCTGTTGGATATTAAGCACAATTCTGTATCTTTTTACATAAAACCATTGACCCAAATTTTTCTGCACATTTTGCAAAACGAAGACTGGAGCAGCATCCCAACAAAAGACAAAATTTTGTGGATAACAACAACTCTCTCTGTTGCAAAAAAATAAAATTAAATTAAAATAAAATTCTAAATGGAATTTGGTATATACAGACACAGATATAAAAATAGGACATGAATATGCCAAATTGGCCAAAATAATTCAAATATAAATATATTTCCTTGTTCACAGAACAACACAAGCAGATCAGTGAGTTTCTTTGTATTTAAAATTAAGAATAACATATTTTTCCTTAACCTGATTAAGAGTAATAGAGAGGAGATTGACACTTGACATTAATTTGATAAGAAGGGCTGCATTTACTGATACATTCTGTTTTGCACTGCTCCATTGATGCTAATCACCTTAACGAGCTGGCTAAAATCAGTTTGTGTCTGCTGTGCATATCTGAAGAGGTACAAACAAGCAAAGCAAAGAACACCAGTGAAACTGGTTCAATATGTTACAGATAAAATTAACAAGCATTAGCCTTAACAGTTAAGCAAATAGAATCAAAAGTGAAGAGCGGCTGTCCTGGTATTGAATTCCAAAAATGGATTTGTATTTCTTTTATTGACAAGAAGTAGCTGGGACAAAGAGATTTTTTGCTCCTCTTTATTCAGGTAAGGTGAAAATTATGTTAAATCTTCCTTTAAATGAATATACATTTTTGTTACCTTTAAAGTAATTATAATAATCTTTTATAATTTAAAAAGATGCTAAACTCCGAATTCAAACTTCTAATATTAACAAGTGATATGAAAGTAGTGAATTATTTTCTTCTCGGAGTATGGGGGAAAACCCCTCTCTCAGCTGTCTGGTCACCCTTTCAAGTCTAAACTCCAAAGCAGTTCTAAAATGCCTGTAACTAAATTAAGGCTGTGGGTGGCCCAAAAACAATGTAAAGTTAAGTCTTGTGATGCCAAAGCTACTGCATTTTCCTATTATGAGTAAAAGCCAAACATACCCATGTAAAACATATTTTTACAGCTTTTATGGAAAGTTTGTCATCTGGGTCTATTGCATGAAAGTAATACTTTTGCTTGTACTCAGTGACACTTTTTTCCACCAAAGGCACCTCCAAATTCTCAAAGTTCATCCTGGAATTGGAGATGAGTCTCTCCTTTTGCACTACATGTGTAAGAAGATGGGATTGATTAATTCCTAACTAGTTTCTGGTTCCACTTTGATGTTTCTGGGGAGCCCAGCTTCACTCCATAACCACACTTGAGCAGATCCACTTTGTCTGTTGGCATTATCCCAAAGTCTTGCAGCCAAGGGTCATGTTATAGATCTGGATTTGACCCAGAGAACTTTCCTGATGAGATCCTGTGCCAGCTGTCATCCTTATCACCTCTGGAAAAGAAGGGCAGCATTTATATCATTTTTAACTCTACCACTCTGCTGACCTGCCAGCCCAAGTCCCCAGCGTGAGCTGGCACTCTGCCACCATCAGTCTATCTGAATAAGAAACTCTCCATGTGACACAGAGAAGATCAATGCGTTAAGCAGTGGGATGAGGTTTGCATGCAAGGTTGACGTTTTCCTATATCTTACTCAGATTTTTTTTCCTTATTCCCAGCTACAAAAAGAACATTAAGAAAATTGACAAAAGGAACTGGATGACCTATGGGGGAAGCAAGTACTCACAATAAGAAATTTGTTCCTAAAGCATTCCTATAGTACTTTTGCTTTTGAAAGTTTGAAAAAAGTATATTTTGTGTGTGTATTTATAGAACTTAAAGGCAACAAAGAACACCATAAAACTAGAGAAGTTTTGCCTGATTTTGGAAACATTCAGGAGTTTTAAATCTCGCTAGTAGAGAAACGTTGCTTTGCCTGTGAATCAAAGTATGAAAAGAATGCCTCTGACATATTAGTAACAAATGAAAAGTCATCTAATATATATAAAAAATTCTCATCCAGAAATCCATAGGTGGAATCTCATCAAGTAATCAGTAAATCTTATGTGAGGATGCTAGAAGCCTCGTACATGAAAAATACGTTATATTTATTCATAGTAGACCATGTCAATATGTCATTCCTGTCTTGTAATAGGAGATGAGAACCAGTAATCAGCTGACTTTCCTTCATCTAAAACTATGAATTCTAATATATTGTTGTTGGAAAGAATGTTAAGATGTTAAGATACTAATGTTGGAAATTACATTTGTGCATACTCTGAACACTGTGGCAAAGTAGCCAAATTTCTCCAGTTAAAAATTTCCAGTGGCTATGCTGACCATTGATACTGCCTTGTATATCTTACTGAACTGGAATGCTAGTGCCTCATTCTTGCCACCAGCTTTTGATGTATAAAAACTTACATATGATTTTAGTGCTAGGTCTGTGAGTCTCAGTGGCATCAATTGCAGAATGCTTTGTAGTGAGCACGCAATGGCAGACTTAAAAAAGAGTAGTGATTTAAATTGGTGACTGTTTCCCCTCAAGCAATGTATACTTTGGAGGCAATGAACTGTATGAAATTTCTAAACATTTAAGCCTTGTCGTATGCTTGGCAAGCAAGCAGCACAGATGTGGTAGACACAGATGTGGTAGAAGAAATATTAAGGGCTAATTTTATAATATCAATCTGCTTGTCATCAGCATATAAATGAAATTTAGGCCCCTACTGACAAATCAGATTATTGAAGAAAAGCAGGTACAGATTAAAAATCAAGTCCTTGAGTGAAGAGAAACCTGTGTGACACCTTCAGAAAAGATTCTATGGAGTTGATCAAGCCACGGGAGGTAGGCCGATTTCGTTTGTATAGAATGAAGCAAAACCAAGAAATAACACAATCGAGGAGAATTCAGAGTCTACTTATGTCAAAGACATAAGACAAAGCTATCACAAGTAGAAGACTAACTAGAGAAAATTCAGCTTGGAATCACAAGGAATTGGTGATGGCTGTGATGATGGAGCTTTGGTACTGTTTTGTGTTCTGGAAACAAACTAGTGTGAGAAGAGCAAGTGCCCATCAGAAAGCAGATGAGCTGTTTATTTTAACTATCAGCTTAAGTTTGAGTATGAGAGACAGGGAGAAAAAGTTAGGGGAAGAGGAATGAGAACATGACCACCTGGTCTTTTCAACAGGAAAACAAAAGGACCAAATCCCAGCCAGAGACAGAGAAACATCAGTGAATATGTTACTTTGTTACTACATGAATCCAAGGTGTTTGTCTCAGTTGCCTGAAAGTGCTTCTAGATTTCCTTCAAATTTTTACAACGCTAGCGGAGACAATGAGTTCATGCAAGTGCATGCCCAGAAGTGCATTTTACCACACTGCAATTAACATAATGACTAATAAATATCCAGTGGCAGCACACTGATCATAGATCAGTAGATCAAGGACTGATTACTGAGACCTGGGGATGCTACAACTTTGACTTCACAAAGATAATTAAAAGATCTCCACAAAATGTTAAACTTTAGAGGCCTTCAAGTGTTGTATATGTGATTTCCAGACATGTTTCAGTAGAAAGCAAGAATTCATGGCTTATAATGTCAAATATTGTAGTAAACTCCTGAAGAAAAGGCAGAAAAGAGAAACTCTTGCCGCAGTTTGTCCGCAGACCATTCTTTATTCTTCAGCTTTAGGCAGAACTTGAAAGCAAACTTGAAATGTTCTTCACCAGCTTTGTTCCAGTTGTGCAAACACTCAGCATCAACCTCATGCATGGGCTTTTAACCAAAAACTGGGAATTTTAAATTAATTTGTATTAGAAAAACGCAACTATTTCTTTGCCCTGTGGATTAAAGTAAATGATTTGTGTTGTTTATTTTTTGTGGGTTTTTGTTTTTTTTTTTGTTTTTCTTTTTTTTCAGAACACAGCTAATTGCTGCAGCCTTAAAGTAAAACTTCAAATGAAGAATTTGTGATGGCGAGGGAAGGGAAATACTTGTGTATTATTTAGCACATATTAAGCCTACAAATATAGGGAAAAAAAATTAAAAAAAAAAAAAAGGAAAAGGAGCTACAGGCAGGCTTTCTTGAGTGATTAGTGTTAATAAGTACCCCTTCTTTGTTCTTTAGACGTTTTTAAAAGCATGTTTTCCTTGGGCTTTTCTTGGTTTTATATTTAAACAATTTGTGCATTGAAAACAAATCAAAATACTGGACCTGTGACTCCACTGCATCACACCTGCTTTATTCTGTACCTATACTGAATGTAGATATTGCAGTCAGTGCAAGTCGTGGCAATTTAGTGCTCATTTGCCCTGGGTAAATAAAGGAAATGGGGTATGATCAGTCCCACTCAGTGTGTCGTTGATATACAGAAAAGAGGGAGAGGAAAAGGAAAAGGACCTGGGGGTGTTGGTTGATGCTCGGCTGAACATGAGCCAACAGTGTGCTCTGGTGGCCAAGAAGTTACAATGGCATCCTGGCCTATATTAGAAATAGTGTAGCCAGCAGGAGCAGGGAGGTGATCATCCCCCTGTACTCAGCTCTGGTGAGGCCGCACCTCGAGTACTGTGTTCAGTTTTGGGCCCCCCACTACAAGAAGGACATCGAGGCCCTGGAACGTGTTCAGAGAAGGGCAACAAAACTGGTGAGGGGTCTAGAGCACAACTCTTATGAGGAGTGGCTGAGGGAGCTGGGATTGTTTAGTCTGGAGAAGAGGAGGCTCACGCCTCATCACACTCTACAACTTCCTGAAGGGAGGCTGTGGTGATGAGGGGGTCGGCCTCTTCTCCCAGATAACTAATGACAGGACGAGAGGGAATGGCCACAAGTTGCGCCAGGGTAAATTTAGACTGGATATAAGGAAAAACTTTTTCTCTGAAAGAGTGGTCAGGCACTGGAATGGCCTGCCTAAGGAGGTGGTGGAGTCACTGTCTCTAGCGCTGTTCCAAGAAGCATGTGGATGAGGTGCTAAGGGATATGATTTAGTAGCTTAGTGGGTAGGGATGGTGATAGGAGGATGGTTGGACTAGATGATCTTGTAGGTCCTTTCCAACCTAGTGTTTCTATGATTCTATGATTCTATGAGAATTAGGTTCCTCAGAACATGATTCATATAATGCAGTGCAGTGGACAGGGTGACATCTGTATCAGCCAGTAAGAAATATTAAATAAAGGTACATGAGATATTTTTCTTTTTTGATGTTGAATACCTAATTAGAAATAAACATGGAGAGTCAGACATCTCTGTGAGACCATAATTCAATACTTTCCAATTGCGTATGACATCTTCATGCCTATGGACAATTGATAGGCTCATTGCTTTCATTGAGGAGGATCAGTGAGGAACCTATCTATTATATGATGTCCTAGTGATTTATATGAAGACCATATACATGATGACTTCTATGACAGACTTTTGAGCATTTGCTTTTGAAGCTATAATCTTACCCACCTTTTCCTCCTGAATCTCTGGAACTTCATACCACCTCCTCCATCTCACAAAATAAAGTTCTGACCACAACAATGTTCACAGTTGTTGAACATGAATCATTTTAAGGAAAGAAATGAACTTTTAAAGGAATAAAAGGATCCAAGTAAAGAGAGCCTTCTGTAGCCAAATTAATTTCCAACAGAACAAGGAGAAACATTTGGATTCTGGGTGCTTGTATGTTTTGCATCAGCTGTTTCAAGCCCAAAAACAGTCCAAAATTTTCCTTGCTTGCTTTGCAAGCAAGGAGTCTACCTGTGTTTCGATGGACAGTCTTCATCACCAGTACTTGTTGATTCCATACTTTTTGTATTCTGTTCTGTGGCTCATTTCAGCCTAAAACATATGTAGTATCTAATGTCTGGGTCCTTGCTTGCAGCCTGATGATTAGCTCAGCATCCTGGCAGAAGAGATATGAGTAGTTTAAGACCCCTCTCACCACACAGATCTGAAGAGTTTCTCTCCCCTTAATAATGCCTGCATATGCTTTGAAACATCGCTTTTTGTGCTAAAGCCAATGCAAGTTCTCTGGGACACAGAGGATTCCCCTCCTCTAGAACTTTATGACCCTCTTTGTCTTCTTCAGTAGGCTTTAATAGGCAAAAATGGCTAAATTTCTGATGTTCATGTCACCTCCATCAGGAAAGCAGTTCTTTTCTACTAATGCTAAATCTACCAGTGGGTTTGCCTGAAGGTAGGATCATGATGGTGTAGGATCATGATGGAAGTAAGATCATGATGGTTTACAGACCTGCCTTGAATCAGCCTTCAATATAGAGGACAGCATGAGTGGCAGGGAAGGTTCTTTCTAGATGAAGTAAAAGAAACTTCAGTGATAGAAGTATGGTTTTTTCAATGACTGTGGAGTCCAGCTGACAGAATGAGATATTCTGGGAAATTATCATTCTACTGTTAATACGCAAAACTGTAAAGCTCTTTCATCAGTGTAGGGTGATGGCATCTGGTCCTGCTGCCTGGCCAAGATTTCAAACAAAGTATAAAAGAGTCAAATAGAACTTAAATGCTTCCTATGAGATAGGAGAGACACTGTAATTAATGTAATTGATTAACGGACATCTATAAGCCATTCTTACAATACCATAGCAAAAGACATCTCAAGGTCTTTTCCTGTTCAATGTGTAGTACAAATTCACAGCACATTCTCTCACAGTACTAGTAATACAGCTTAATAACATTCAAAGCCTCTCCAGAAAGGTGCTGAAAGTTTCAATTGCCCCCAGGGGACTGAGACAAAAGTAAGTAAGAGTTTTCATTCTGGGACCCTATCATTAGAGCTGTCCCTTATGAGTTTGTACCTAAATTATGGTATGGCACCTTGGAAGCAGGGAGCTGCAGGAGTGGACAGCTCTTCAAGGGAAGGTTTGCTGGGAGCTGAAACTGACAGCAAGTATTTAGATGAAGGGTGCAGTCCCACAGTACCCAAACAAGAAGAGCAGAACATGTCCAGGGTCAGCCACAGCCTGCTCATCATCAGATAGCTTGTAGTGACAAGGCAGGTCCAAGATCAAGTTGTCAAGTCAAGCCAGCAAGACAAGGTCAGGACTGGCATGGTACAAGGCCAAGTGCAGCATAACTACAGCGTAGCACAGACATGGACCAAGGCCTGAGCTTAAATACAGCCCCTGAGCCAACAGGTGGAGCTTGCGTGTATGGAGGTCACAGCTTTTCACTCCTTTTTCTCACAACATTGACCTTTTCAGAGCAGGCTGATAAAAAGGTACGTGGTTCTGCCACTGAAGCCAAACTTTGGGGAAATAGTGGGATAAAGTTTGCCAAGGAGTTTTATGGAGAACCATGGTAAGAGGCTGATTAGAGTAATCAGAGTCTGCTGCTGAATCAGGGTCCTGAAACTTGATTTAAAAAAATGCAACTTTTATAAAAAATGTCACTTTGGCTTTGTTTTATTATTATTGTTTATACATAATATATTAGAATACTACAGTATTAGCATAAATTTTCGTTGATCTGCAAATAAAGCTGTTATGCACCTCAACAGGAGCTGTATGCACAGATCACTGATAATAAAATGTTTTTTGCAGAATTATAAAATGTACAAGATAGGGCTTTATCCACCTCCTGGGAGATAATATGGCTTGTCAACTCTAAATAACTTCACAGAGAACATTTTGCCTCACTGGAGGCCATTGTATAAGATACTCAAGTGTTGGATCACTGACCCACTTCACTTTTCAGTGTAACAGCCTGAGTTTGACTCTGTAGGGGAAAGAACTTTGCTAACATCGTTTGCGTTATTTATTAGTTCTTTTTAAAAAGCTCATTGGTTTCCAATATGATGAATATAATGTTTAACAGGGGAACTTTTCCACAGAAAATCAATTTTCTTTAATATTATTGTGTCCCCATATGGAACAATAAAACTGAAAAAAAAATCAACAAAACTATTTCTTATTATCATTGATTTGAGTAAGCTTTATAGCTTAGGTTTCTCAGTGTATCAAATAATTCTCTTCACAAATTGCTAAGAAAATTCCACTGTTTTCAACTGACTGTTTTGAACATTTAAAGTAGTTTCTGCATCATCTAAAAATGAAATACAACCTTTTGAATGTTTTAACTTTACTTCCCTTTTCTGTTTCATGATACTCTTGTCTATATTCTATATTATATTTCTGTTAAAGCACTATTCAGGCACTTAAGATAAGCCACATGCTTAAAAACGTGTTCAATTTGATTGTGAAGTCTGTATTCAGATTATAATAAATGTTTCATATAAGCATAGAGATTATGTCTCTTCACTGACATTTGATGAGTCTGTCCACCCTAGAGATTAGGCAGTTTCACTTTTTCTATCTTGAACCTAAATGCCACAGTAATTTCAACTCCCAAATTAGGAAGTTTGAATACACCCCTGAGTCAATTGTAATTGACAATGTTTCAAAAAAAATGAAAGCCAATGTTTCAAATTCAGGGTAAGTGACTATACAAATGTCTAACTCCTCTGCCCCTGCATGTACACAGACACCCTGCAGACCTGTTCGAAAGCCGTTCAAACCAGCTGAAAATCTTCTGCTTGCCTCAGCAGGCTTTGGATCTTACATTTGTGTTTGCATAGCAGTTCTACTCAGTTTTGAAATCAAATAGGTGATATCTGTAGGAATCCTAAAGCAAATGTATCACAATTAAAAAGTAAATAAAAGTGCATCTTTCTAAACCACACTGCTGATCTGGCAAGCATTTGCCTTGCCTGATTCACCTTGGCTTCACCAAGGGCAAATCGTGCCTGACAAACCTAGTGGCCTTCTATGATGGAGT
>WBMW01002750.1:160962-178745 GCA_013396635.1 Penelope pileata | reverse complement strand
GGGCCACGAGGATGATCAGAGGGCTGGAGCACCTCCCCTACGAGGACGGGCTGAGAGAGTTAGGACTCTTCAGCCTGGAGAAGAGAAGGCTGTGGGGGGACCTGATAGCAGCCTTTCAGTACCTGAAGGGGGCCTACAGGAAAGCTGGGGAGGGGCTTTTTACAAGGATAGATCATGACAGGAGAAGGGGTAATGGTTGTAAACTGGAAGAGGGTAGACTTAGACTAGATATAAGAAGGAAATTCTTCACTGTGAGGGTGGTGAGACACTGGAACAGGTTGCCCAGAGAAGTCGTTGATGCCCCCTCCCTGGAAGTATTCCAAGCCAGGCTGGATGGGGCTTTGAGCAACCTGGTCTAGTGGGAGGTGTCCTTGCCTGTGGCAGGGGTTTGGAACAAGATGATCTCTAAGGTCCCTTCCAACCTGAACCATTCTATGATTCTATGATTCCCAATTCTGTGCTCAAATGGGCAAGATGCAGCACAGTCCTGTTATAGCCATTGGTAGCGGAAGCCACCACAGCATTTTCAGGAGTGTTCAGCAAATACAGCTTCCTTTAGAAGAAAGCAGTGGCCTGGAGTATGTAGTGAAAGAGGTCATTCGAGATCACTTACTCTGACCTCTTGCCCATTCCCAGCAACCTGCTCTGTAACCTCTTCTTAAAACCCTGAAATGATGGAGATTCTACAGCTCCCTTAGAACGATCAAGGCCTTACTGTTCTTACAGACAAAAGGCCTTTCTAGTAGCCCCTGCTTCAGTCTTCCTCTTACATATGAGGAAACTGATGTCATGTTTCCTCCTATTTTTTCCTGTCCCTCAATTAAATATGCCTGTGCTTACAGCATTTCTCATTGGGATCATATTTTGTGGTTATTTGATCATCTTTGTTACTCTTTTCTATACTTTCTCCAATTGCTTTGCTTTTTTCATTGGATATTGGGTGTTTGTTAAATCAGACATTGTTCTGATGCCTTATCATGTTCCAGTAGGGTGATAAGATTAGACTAATTAGACTACCAAAATACTCTCTAGAAAGAAATATATTTCCTTTTTCATTTCCATTTGCACAGAGTAGGAAGTATTTAATGTATTTAACACATTAAGGGGAATAGAAGATACTGTGTTTGTCAACATTATATTACTGAACACTAAGCATTTAGTTAAGTTTGCTTTGACATCATGAGATACCAGTAGTAGTATATCCTCCAACTGCCCGATACATTAAGTGTTTGATTTTGCACGTCTGTCAGCCAGATGAGTTTGAAATCTGTGTAGTTTGTTCTTTTTTCATAGTAGTCTTGAATGAAAATACTTACTACATTGTGACACCAGAGTGAAGTTAGGAAGGAACAGATATTTTCTTAGCATTAAATATTTAAAATACTTTAGAGGAAGTGAGTGCAAAACTGATCTTGCTTTCATGTGTTCCACTTTGACTCATAAGTTGATGAAAGTGGTTGAGAGAGATAATCAAACAATGTCTTACTGACCTATTAATCTAATGAGATTTTGAAGAGGAGTTGCAGAGATGTAGGATTAGATGGAAAGAGGAGCAATTGTAGTCGATACTGAATACAAAATACCACATGTGGCTGTAACATCATAGCTTGAGTCATTAAAATATACACATTCTGTTTGCATGAGCTGTTCACATAATTCCCTTGGGAGATAGTGAAGGATTTGTTTTTCCTAAAGAAAGTTTTGGTAATTTTTTACACTGTCTCTTTTATGTGACCACTTCCTTTCATTTACCCAAAACCAAAAAGGGAGAGTTAAAAAAATTATTCTAGTCCAGCAGTGGATAAAGCACGTTGTGCATTCAGAAAAAGACTCAAAAGTGCTAAAAAGAAAAGTGTAGAAGTCACAAGGTAGCTAGAGGTCTTTTCCCTTCATTAACATGATGACTTACTTGTCATGGAAAGCAGTGGTTGCAGGAAGTACTTGCATTTACGGCAGTGCTTGATATATTGTGTCATGGACGCCCAGGACTTTTTCCAGAAACACCTTCACAGAAATTTAATGTGACCTTTGTAGTTTCTGGGAGTAATTTCATGGGAAAACTGTAAACAAGACTGCAGATAAAGGGGCAGTCTTCTGTGCTGTCTACATTAGCAAATACTCAGACAATTTTTTATATAAATTCTATGACATTATACTCAGGTTGCTATTGTCATTTGCATTTCAGCTAGCAAAGGTACAGTTATATATACTCGGTAGTATTAACACCAGATCCTGTGTTGACTTACATCTGTAAAGGTGTGACTATCTACACTTATGACATTGTCTACGCAAATGAGCGTGTGCTCAGAATCTCAGCTGTATGAACAGTGATGCTTCTTGAAGTGATGCTTCAGGGTTTCCTTCATCAGTTCAGGGAATAAAACTGTTGTGCTAATAATTAAAATTCAAAAGGAAAACATATGTGATTAAATGGCAGACTATTTTTTGAAACACCAATGAAGTTTGATGTTGCAGATGATTTTTGAGTCTTTACCTTTCTAAAATAATTTTACAAAGTTGATTAAAAATATACATCAATTTATATTTAAATCAAAAACTAAGTATTTTAGGGAAGATGCTGTTGTCCTTGGTAATACACTTATTTCCATAATTTGAGGTAAAATCCTATTCATATTGTTTTGTTATTTTATTCTAAGTAATTTAAAAACAATACTTTCTAAAATTTGCTGGAAAAAATCTACAAGAAAAAACACATCATACTGGCTTCACATGAAAAGATGTATATCTCCAGAACTCAATCTACAAATAATTTTGTTCTGTGGAGATAGAATTGCTCACTAATTTTTTTTTCTGTGTGTGATCACTTTATTTTTCTGTGGTCTTGATTTTTTTTTTTAATGCTTTAATGGGGAAAAATTCAAATAGACTGAGGCATGGCATTTACTAGTGAAAATACTGAAATCCACAACTCTTTAAAAATTTGTTAATGTAGCAGATAGATAATTCAGTATGTCTTGCTGCAACATAAGGTCATAATGCAATCACAAGCAACAATTTGTGTTAAGTATATTTATCTCATAAGCATAAATACTCAGTCTTCAAGTCTAAGACAAGTTTCCATCATATTCTTATTCCATTCCTTAGTTTTGCCATTGCACTTTGTGTGTACTTATAGTTGCTATGGACTTGACAAAAATGCATACTAACATCATGCAGGTAGTACCAGTTAGCCTTTCATTCTTGGAGAAGAATGTTGTTAAACAAGGATAAAATATTCAAAAACCTGATAATTTTCAGGGAGAAATGCACAAGCATGCTGCACACTGAAATCAGTAAGATGTTTTGAGAAACTTTATGGAACGTTTCATTAAAGTATCAACTGTCCTGTACAGGCATAATGGAATCTGGCAGATGGAATGTGTACAGAGGCATTGTTCAAAAAGCTTCCCTTTTTCTTGTAACCCAGCTCAAGTACTGCAGTATTTCTTTTTTTTCTGGCTGCTCCAGTCCCTCTTGCTGGTCCCTTCAGCTGCATCTCCATCCCTGTACACCCAGCAATGCCCTGAAAAGAAGTCCTCCTTGTCATGGCATGTTTTGCACTTTCATACCACTAGTAACACAAGGCGTCAGTAATATCTTCTCTGAAATATATATTCTCATTTTCCTAGTAGTGCCTTCCATAGGATTTTCTCCAACTGAGCGGTTTCATATGGACAGTTAAATGTTTCATGAGTTTCACGTGATTTCAGTTAAGGAAGAACTGTGGTATCTGGGCAGAAAGTACTTCAGAATGGTCTCTCTTGAAATCCGCTGACTTCTGCCAGGACTTGCACTGGGATTCCTCTCAATAAATGTACCTTTCCTTTGTCAATGACATTGAAGAGTAATGATCGTCAATTAAGTGGGACAATGTTAGAATGAACTTTGCTTAACAAAGAAACATTTTCTGCAACTACTAGCAAATATTTAATTGCCTATTGATGTTGTTAACAAATAAATAATGGGGACTTTTTTCCTGGATATTCAGCACAAGGCATACTCATGAACTTGTATGAGAGTTCTGGGCTTCAGATGACTTTTAGAAATTATAATATCAAGCCAACATCACGCTGAATAGTTCTAGATTATGGAAATTACATGAAGTATTACTTTTTCCTTTAGAAGTTGGAGGGGAGCATCTGAGAAGGGAAGTAAGTTGCATTATGTGCACAGGAGTTTTTAAACATGGTTTGATAGAGGAATATGCTTCTGTGATTAAGATTATTATTTGCATTCAAGCTGGAATTGATACCTAATTCTACTGAATGTTGCATTTAACATAAAGTTGTTTATAATTTTTCATATAATGAATGCAAACAATACTGATTCTGTAATCATTGATTATTTGAAAAATTAATTCAAGAAAGATTTCATTACCTAAGTTATAATATAATACATATAGTCTAATTAAAAATTGTTATGATTTAAAGCCAGAGGAACCTACTCTCATTGTCCAGCAGCACCAGCATAGAATATTGGCCCTGGGAATATATGTCTCATATCACTCAGTGGGTTTCAAGGGAGGTGAATCTTTTTCTGTCTCCCGAGTCGTGCCTCCCTTAGTCAGCAAGGGGCACTACCATGACGGAGTCACCTAAGAGTCAGAGGAATAATGCAAATCGAGCAATTTTTGAGAGCTTTCCAACATCTAATACTCTACTTGGAGATAAAATTGTCTGCTTTGCTAACAACAATTAATAAGTGTTACAGGTAAGAGTACTTTGACAAAGGAGTTATTTCTATTCTGGAAGTTCTAAGACAATATTAGGCAATGATTACTACAAAGAGTGGAAAAGTAAAAGAAGGTGGAGAGAAAAGTTAGAAAACAGGGAAAGAGACAGACAGATATATGGACAGCAAAGCAAAGTGGTTTCACCACTCCTCGATTCCAGTAATGTCTTCCTGTCAGGGGGTGCTGTTCTTTGGTAGTGGCTGGTTGTTCACAGTGTGATGGTACAACAACAGTGAAAATGGATGACGGAAGACAATGAATGACAACAATGAACACGCATGTTCTCTTATTTATAGTCCAGGGTGGTCAAGACTGCTCTTTGGAGTGACAGCTCCTGCCGTTGGGGCTCTTAGCAGCAACTCCTTTGTTCCCATCTTCCAGGCCTTGCACATTTAAACTAGCAGAGATAAGAGGAAGCAGGTAGATGCCAGCTTGTATCTTGCCTTCACAGGGTACAATGGTATCATCTCCTAACATCCTGCATCAAGCTGAAAATATTTGCTCCCAGGCCAAATCTTCAGCCAGAAAACATTCTTGGCCCTTCCCATTTGAAAGCAAACAGAAAACTGTCCACAAAGTGTTGCTGATTGATTCATGTTGGTTTGAGACAATGCATTCTTTGAGTCTCAGACATATGTGACCAGCGATCCTTGCTTAAATTTAAAGATTATTTTGAGGCTTAATTTATTGATATCTTGTGATACTGAGATGGAAATGGCAGTGATTTCACAAGAAACTTGAGCATGTGACTACCTTTCAGTGTATGAATACACCTACTGAAACCACTGGCATATAATGTTAAAGATATATTTAATATTATGCTGAACCATGAGCTTAGAAAAGCAATGTATTGTGGCTTATGTTTTTTTTTCAATTTCCTAAATTAAAAAAAATAATAATTTTGAAATAATTCTGTTACAGAAAGTCATTTCAGAGTTAAAATTGCCAAAGTTAGTAACAAACCAAACTTTGAGAGAAATCAGTTCAGCAGAAATGTAATTATGTTTGTACTGAAGTGATCTCAAAATTGGAAATTTTTGAAACTCAAATCTATAGAGCAGTACAATATTTGCTATTTTAAAGCAATTGAACTAATAATTTTCAAAGCAGACATTTTTTGAAAAATCTCAAGAATTTATGTGTATTTATATTGTGTATGTCTTTTTTAGGATTCTATAAGAAATGCCAGTTTTCACTGTGTTATCTGCTTGTATTAATTAACATCATTTAAAATGAAAGATGGCTTAATTCAACTAATGCTGCAATCATTTTAATTGATTTTAATGTGAGATGTCTTGGAAGATAAAAAGACACTAGAGATTAAAACACAGCCATAAAAGCTGCAGCTGAGAACCTTATTTCTGTATTTACTGACCTTGAGTGTTTGATTCCTCTATTTTCCACAAGTGTTGACACCTTTGCGTGAATTTATATCTTATAACCTTTAGAAAGAGTTAGACAATTTAAGGCATTTTACTAGTACTATTTTCATACACATCCACCTGTGAAACTAGATAATTTAGTTACTGAAAACATAGAGCAAAAAGAGCAATAAAAACCTTTTAAGTAAGCTGAAAATGGTTTTCTGTTCCTATCAAAATAACTCCTAAATACATTTTCTTTAAAATGTCATGACTTCAAAGTTTGATAGCTGACAGCCTTGCAGGGTTAGAAGCAAGGTCTGTGTGTCCAATTGGAAAGCTGAGAATTTTTCCCTTCACAAGTTATTGCCTCTAGCCCTGCAGGACTACTAGATATTGGACTTAAAGGCAGTGACATTTTTAAATACAGAATAGATGTTACTTGCTTGGGATTAAAACTTGACCATTTTACGGCTCAAGAAGTATAATTTTATATGGGGAAAGGCAACATGGTGAAAGAAAGAAACATTTTTGTAAATGCTGAACAGTTAAAATCATGCATAGAATAAAAAGCGTGAAGACATTGTTAATCTAAGAGCAGATCTTATGATGGATATCAAAATCAGATGAGATACAATAACGTCACATAGCATCATGTCTTTTCTATGTCTATAGTAGATTAATATAAACATATATACTTTATCCATCCAATAGAATGCTATGAAATATTTCAGGGTATAAGCACACTTGCAAAATCCTAATTCTACACTATAAAATTAAGGAAATAAGAAATTTTCTCTCATTCTCTGATAAATCATTAATGCAAAGCAATAAAAAAATAATTCTTCTGTTCAAGGTCCATCTATATGATGCCAAGAGATTCAGTTTGTAAATTCAGCATGTCACAGTACTTCTACATTACATTGAGGCTCAGCTAAGATATTGCTGTCTCAGCAGTATGTTGTGAGTTTAATATGCATATGCAATATGCATAGCAAGAAGAGATGAGTTTATATTGAAAGCAAAACCTTTAAACCAGGAATAATAGTTAAAGTACAAGCTGAGCTGAACAGATGAAAGATTAGTCTAGCCACAGTGGTAGTTAACAAATGCCTAGAAGACTGCTAATAGCAAGACATTTATTTAATGGTAACTCCCCTGGCATGCCTTCCAAATTCCAGCAGTTTTGTGATGTACAGTCAGATTTTTACCTTTGTGTGCTGTAGCCTTATAAGGTGATTTTGTCTGTGAATTTATCTAATCATTCTTTCAGTTCACATAATCTTCTGTCATTTATGACCTCCTATGGCAATCTTTTTCACAGTTTAACTACACCTGATGTGAAAAAATGCCTCCTGTTATTTATTTTGAATGTGCAGCCTACTAATTTCATTTAATACCCTTTGATCTTATGTTATAAAGAATATCAAGCAATCATTTCTTGTTGATTTTCACCATGACACTCTTATAGACCTTCACCAGATCTCCTTTGACCATCTCTTATCCAGACTGAAGAGACTTACCTTGTGGAAACTGTGTCGTACCTTCTGTCACCTCATCCCCTTCCCCTGTAGCTTTCCTAGTTCTACTAGATCTATTTGAGTCAGGAGGAGATCAGAACTGCATACTGTGTTCAAAATGTGGACATATCATGAACTTTTTTAGAGTGGCAAAATCATGTTCTCTGTTTTGCTATTTCCAAACCCCTGCCAAAAATTAATATAACTGAAGAAAACATTATAAGCTTGACATGCTGTAGCATCTTTGAATTAAAATACACGTATACATTTTCTCTGATGCATAGTCAATAGAAGGATGTTTGTTTATGTGTAATTTTAGATATCATTTAGCTGTCTGAGAGATCAAAATATAGTGCCAGGTTCTGATGTGAGTTAGACTGAGGATATTCCATTGAAGCTGACAGGCTCAATCAATATACATCATGCCCTGACATGAAGTGGATACTTAACATTCCCTGGAATACTCTATATGCACAGACAACGATTGCAATTGCATTCATCATTACATATTCTCTAGGAGATACATTCTAGCTAGTAAGTCTCATGTACTAAGCAGTCTGTATATAATTCAAATCTAGTAATGTAATCTAAATTAATCTTATTCTTTATTTATTGCGCTTTTAAAACATTGTGTACTGTGAGAACACAACAGAATGCAAATTACTTCAAAATGTAAGAAGATGCTGTAGCAGTTTCTGCTTTCAGCAGTGTATCTGATTGAAGGGAATGGCATTTCAGATTTGGGGTTTTAAACTAAAGCATGCCCCATCTATACAAGAAATTGTCGACAGATAGACCGTTTGCAGTATGCATTTCATGCAGTTATGCTGAAACTGCAATATCCACTGAATAATGTTCTTGTGTATGTCTTTAGATAGATATATTTTCAGTAATGTATATTATATAAAGTTATAAACGTCAAAAATAGGATATAAGAGCTCCATACAAAGATATAATAAAATAAATCTAGCATTTTCTTTTGTGCCTAGGAGAAATTTACCTCCAGATTTTTATTTTGGCCTTGAATCTTAAGGGTGTCTTAATTTTTGAAGCAACTTGTGTTGATTCAGGATGATGCTGTCCATCTCTTTTTTAAGGCTATAAGCTGAAAGGTACTATATAATGCCAGCTGAGCATTAGTGTATTGACACTGTTAATTTTGAGACCCTTCTCCAGTCCTTTTCTACTACACCCAAAGGCTAAAGAGTGTACCACCTTCAACCAGTCCATAGAAGAAAAGCCGATTATAACATCCCCTGCTTCTGCAGAGCACGAGGGGTTCTTGTGCTGTTTCTCTCAAGGAAACCACACACAGAAAAATATTCTCAGGAGATGGAAGAAAGTAGCTATGCTACTAAGTGTTTTCATTTGTTAAGATACACTTTTTTATTTTCTGGGACTTCCAGACACACAGTTGTTACAAATGCAAATTGTCAGTTGCATTGTGGATTCACTGGATGTATTACACACAACAGTGGCCTCTGCAACACATAGCGTTATACTGCTTGGTCAGCACACTCCCTGATACCTAAAGTTCAGTGCTCATACATGGCATGGTGCAGACTCTCATTATTTTTCCAGCATTTTTCAACTGAAATATGGGGGATTTAAGCATCTGATTTCATGTGTTATGATGCAGTGCGATACACGTTTCCTTCTAGCTTCCGTACTCCTCAATTCTATGAAAAACCACAAAAAACAAAAACAAACAAACAAACAAAAAACTAACAACAAACCATGGTGGAATAGTTTCAATGTCATCTTAATAGATTACCAGTATCAACTGACTTTGTTTTAGACAGCACTACCAGTAAGTGCAAAGTGGTACTAAAGTGTGTCAATTGGCACTATTATCTGTTTACTAATCACATTTTATTCTTAGTCTAGAAAAGACATGAATTGGTGTAGGAAATTCTAGAAGCAAACCACTGCATGTATCTATCTTTGGAGAGTGCAGAAGTGTTGGTGTAATTTACCATTAGTGGTCAGTTGTTCACTGAACACATCAACTCAGGAAGATTCAGGTGAGCAATAGCTCACAAAAGGGCACTCCAAAGGAGCTACACCCAAACCATTTTGAATCTGGAAACCACTTTACATCCTAGGCTAATAAGGCTTACTGAAAAGCAACTAACAATGTCAGGGCTAAGTCCAGTTCAGAAAATTCATGTTGTACTAAGGAGATGCCTGTTAGATATTCTCTATTTTTTAAAATGAGAACATCAATTTTCTAATTTGGTAATTGAACTTATTTCACTCTGTAATCATAGCGATTTTCCCATATCTTAGAAAAAAGAAAAGAAAATTAGTGAAACAAAAAATGTATTACTTTCTATTGTCATAGGAGTTAACTCTGTAATTTACAGAGATGTTATGCACAACGTATGCTTATCAGCCTTAGCAATGTCTGGGTTTTTTAGTTTTACTTTTTAATCATATTGCAAACAACACTGTAAGAGCGTTTTGTGTTTAGCATTATCGCATTACATTTACTATCATCTAGACACGTACAAAAATCACCACATCTGAACTTCTTGCATCAGTTTGTTGCATTACCCCATTTTAACAGTCTCAGCTGTTATATGGGATAGTTACTTTTCACTGTATGTACCTCAGTCCTTAATGGACTTTGTCAGACCTTCTTTTCATTCACCATACAACTCTGAAGAATCCTAATTCCAGATGATTTTGTGGCTTTTATGTTAAACTGCTTGGCCACTATGTCTTTGTAATAATTTGCTCAGAAAAAACCTTAGCATTAACTCTCATTAGGGTACAAACTCATTCTTGACAGTGGCCTTGACTTAGCAGTAATTTGGGTTCTACATCAAACGTGGGCAAAAAAAGACCTACATCGAAACTCTTTCATCCAATGGTTCAATGGTTAGGAAATTCACCCACAACAGGACAGATTTACGTAAAGTCAGGTCCCATCTGTGCTTTTGAGATTGGGATCATTTCAAGAGAAATGACCTTATCTCCATGTGGTAGGACATTTTGAAATGAAGAAGCTTCTCTTACTCCCTTTGTTCATCATTAGTCCTACTCTTTCACATTATAACTGAACATTAATTGTCTGAAAGTGGATTACTCAGTTTTACAGATCTGTAGTTAAGGTTTTCACTGAAGAAAGGACATCCAACAGAAGATGTTAAGCATCAGCCACTACAAAACCCTTGTCACTTTAAATTGTCTAATTAATATGTGTCTGATCTCAGACAAGAGCCAATAGCAAGCTATATTCATTTCTTTTATCAAGGTACTTGCATCAGATGTATTTTTAATGCTCAGACTGATAACCAATAAAAGATTTGATGAAGGTTCATTCAGGGCACACACTGATTCACCAGAGAGAGAATAAGGAGATAAGCATTACTTTTATTGAAAGAGGAGTTGTTAATTGGCCAGTCAGGTACACGTGATAACATTTGATCTAACAAAGAGACATCTCCAAGGCAAAAAGAAATAAAAGTTTATTTTAATTAAGAAGGATGGTGAGACTATCTCCCAAATAAAAAAGAAATCAATTCATTTGAGGAAAAACAGATTACACCTGTTGAAATTCCTGGGGAGGACTTACAAAATAAGATTGTTTATAAAAAGCAAGTGTCTTATACTAGGAAAAGGACATAACCTGAGTAAAAATATTTGCAGAAAAAAGAACTAGATAAACTAAATGTTTAGAAAATGTTGAAGAATATCATCTGGATGAAGAGGCAGACATACTGCTGACATCTTGGTGTCAGTAGGGCAAATTAGCAGTTTTATTCTTTTCCTTGTGTCTTCTATAAACATTGTTAACTATGTTCCTGGCTTGAATTAAGTTTTCTTTTGAAGTGCGGTTAAAATGCGAAGGAACATGTATGGAACCTAAGGATAGTCTGAGAACTTGTGACACTGTTGTTTTAATGCTCAGTCTCCTGAATAATTAATACCGAGTGGAGCAGGAACTGGAATGTAGATGCCAATCTCTGCCTTCCTGCAGTACAGCTACAAAGTCTGTGCTTGGATTCTCCTTTGAGCCCAATGTATAGTTCTGCTCACTGAGCACAGGTCTTAACAAGAAATAGCCAGGGTACTTCCACATCAGAATACACTATAGTCTGGAGGTTAGGTCATCTGCTGCAAAACATTTTTTCAAAACCCTCTGGCAGAGAAGGAAATTGAAACCACAGAGTTGCTACATAAAATGGGGACTCTCCACTAGACATTTTGAAATGAAACTGTCTTCAGGTTTTGAAAGGTAGCACGTACATACCTAGCTTTAACAGCTCTCTTCTGCATCACCAGAGCACTGAGCATCTTTCCAGAGTATGGCCATTTAACATGTTTGTCCCTGACATTCTTATTATGTGGCTTAACTTTCTTTCTGCAATATGGTTGGTATGTCTGGAGCCTAATTCAAAACATTGACAGAGGAGGCCAGATGGATAGGATAGGATAGGATAGGATAGGATAGGATAGGATAGGATAGGATAGGATAGGATAGGATAGGATAGGATAGGATAGGATAGGATCACAGAATCAATTATAGAATCATAGAATGACTTGGGTTGTAAGGGACATCAAAGATTATCTAGTTCCAACCCCCTGCCATGGACAGGGTTGCCAGCCTAGACTGATCTTCTAGATCTAGATCCAGATCTAGATCTAGATCTGCAGATTTAGACTGCCCAGGGCCCCATTTAACCTGACTTTAAACACCTCTGGGAATGGGACATCCACAACTTCTTTGGGAAACCTGTTCCAGTGTCTCACCACCCTTTCAGTGAAAAATTTCCACCTAACATCTAAACTAAATCTCTCCTCTTTTAGTTTAAAACCATTCGCCCTTGCCCTATCACTATCTGCCCATGTAAAAAGTCAGTCCCCCTTCTGCATGTAGGCTCCCTTGAGGTATTGGAAGACCACAATGAGCTCTCTCTGGAGCCTCATCTTCTCCAAGCTAATCAAGACCAACTCCCTCATCCTTTCTTCATAGGAGAGATGCTCCAGCCCTTTGATCATCTTCATGGCCCTCCCCTGGACCTGCTCCAACAGCTCCATGTCTTTCATATGTCGGGGGCCCAGACCTAGACAGAGTACTCCAGATGGAGCCTTACAAGGGCAGAGTAGAGGGGGACAATCACCTCCCTCTCCTGCTAGCCACCCCTCTTTTGATACAGCCCAGGAAACCACTGGCGTTCTTGTCTGCAAGTGCGCGCTGTTGGCTCTCATCAAGCTTTTTATCCGGCAGAACCAAGTCCTTCTTGTCAGGGCTGCTCTCAATGTGTTCTCCCAGTCTGAATATGTATCTGGGACTACCCCAATCCAAGTGCAACACCTTGCACTTGTCCTTGTTGAACCTCATTAGGTTTTCATAGGCCCACTTTTCTAGCCTGCCCAGGTCCCTCTGGATGGCATTCCTTCCTTCTATTGTGTCTGTACTACTCAGCTTGGTTTCATCAGCAAACGTGCCGAGGGTGCACCTAATTCCCCTACCCACATTGGTGATAAAGATGGTGAAGAGCACTGGTCCCAGGACTGACCTTTGACGGATACAACTTATGGCCGGTCTCCACCTGGACATAGATCTATTGACTCCATCCCTCTGGCTGTGACCATCCAACTAATTCCTTCTCCACCAAATGGTCCAATCTGCAAATCTGTAACTGTCCAATTTAGAGATGAGAATGTTCTATGGGACCATATCAAAGACCATGCACAAGCACAGGTAAATGACATCAGTTGCCCTTCCTTGGTCCACCGATGCTGTCATTCCACCAAAGAAGGCCACCAGTTTGGTCAGGCACTATCTGCCTTTGGTGAATCTGTGCTGGCTGTCTTCTATGTGCCTTACCATGTCTTCCAGGAGGATCTGCTCCATGATCTTCCCAGGCACAGATGTGAGGCTCACCAGCATGTAGTTTCCTGGCTACTCCTTTGTACCTTTCTTAAAAATGGGAGTAATGCTTCCCTTTTTCCAGTCACTGGGGACTTTGCCTGATAGCCACAACTTTTTGAATATGATGAAGAATGGCTTGGCAGCTACTTCAGCCAGCTCCTTCATGACCCTGGGATGCATGTCATCTAATCCCATAGACTTGTATACATTTAGCCTTATGACACGGTCTCGGACTTGCTCCACTCTTTCAGTGGTAGAGATTTTGCTCCCTTGACCCCGTCTAGATGTTCAGGGAATTGAGTGGTGTGGGAAGCATGATTGCCAGTGAAGACTGAGGCAAAGAACTTGTTGAATATGTCAGCATTCTCCATGTTAAAGCCAATTCTCCCTTCTCATTTATCAGAGGGGCACACTCATTTGCCTGTCTCTTCTGACCAATGTACCTATAGAAACTCTTCTTGTTATTTTTCACAACCCTCATCAAGTTGAGTTCCATGTGTGCCTTGGCTTTCCTAATCCTATCTCTGCATATTCAGACAGCACCCCTGTATTCTCCCCATGTCATATGTCCTAACTTCCAGAAGGGACTTTTAGGTACCATCTAGTCCATCTAGACCTCCTCAGGGCTAACGAAAAGTTAAAGCATATTAATGAGAACATTGTTCAAATGTCTCTTGAAGGCTAACAGACTTGGGACATCAACTAGCTCTCTAGGAAGCCTGTTCCAGTGTTTGACCATCCTCGTAGTAAAGAATTTTTTTCCCTTGTGATGTGTCCGAATCTGCCCTGGCACAGCTTTATACTATGTCCACGTGTCCTGTCATTGGTTACCACAAGGCAGAGATAGTCACCTGCCTCTCCTCTTTCCCTCCTCTGGAAATTGTAGAGAGCAATAAGATCGCCTCTTAACCTCTTCTTCTCCAGACTGAACAATGCAAGTGTCCTCAGCCTCTCCTCACAGGACACGTGTCTCATCCCACTCGGTGGGTTGCGAGGAAGGTAAATCTTTGAAATCTTACTGAATAAGGCAGACTCTGGTCAGCAGGGGTCGCGGGAGCGACGGAGTCAGACAACAACTCAGAGGAACAATAGAAAACAATTTATTGACTTCAATGGCCACAATTGGTTCATTACCTCAAGGCAAAATTACGCAGCATTCTAACAACAACAATCAACAACCGCAACTGGTCTGCTACCTCAAGGCAATATTAGGCTACCTTCTGAAAACAGCAATAAGCATTACCAATAAACAGATCCTTTGGCACAGGCATCTTTTTGTAGTCTACTACTTGGACTTACTTATAGGCAAATTTAGGCAATGGCTACTAAAGAAAATGAGTGGAAGAGACCAAGAGGAAAGAAAAGATTAAGAAAATAATGAAAATATTTTATGAAAATAAAAGCAGAAGAGACATTTTTCACCAAATCCTTGGATCCAGCATAGTCTTGAGCTGGCATCTTCATCCATGGGTGGCAGGTAAACCAAGGCTTCATCCGAGGGTGGCAGTTCGACAAAGGCAGAATGTGTGTTCACCTTTATGTAGTCCAGATGGTCAGAGACCATCCTCAGGGCAGCAACTCCCCTGCATCTGTGCAGCTTGAGTTTCCAGAAGATTCGGGAGTTTTCAGCAAAGGCATGCACCCCCCTCCTCAGTAAGATGCCATAAAAGGAAGTGGGTAGAACAGCTTGCTGCCCTGCCTCTGCAGGACCCAATTCGCTCCCTCACCTTCCCTCTCTAGCTCAAGTTGGTGAGTCAAGTTTCCCATTGGTCTCTTACAATATGCCTTCCCACCCTTTTACTAGCTTTGTTGCCCTTCTCTGAACTCTTTTAAGGACCTTAACATCCTCTGTATATTGTGGACACCAGAACTTCATGTGATATTCAAGATGAGGCTGCACCAATACTAAATATAGTGGGAGAATCACCTCTTTTGACCAGCTGACTGTGCTGTATTTAATGCATCCTAAAACAACTTCTTGGATGCCAGGGCACACTACTAGCTCCTGCTGAGCCTGCTGTCAATGAGCAAACCCAAATAGCTCTCTGCTGATCTGCTCTGCAGTCACTCATCTCCTCATCTGTACCTGTGTCCAGCATTACTCCGTCTCAGCTGCAGCAACCAGCATTTGCCTTTGTTGAAATTCATGCTGTTGCTAATGCAATGCTCCAATCTATCTAGATCCCTCTACAAGGTCTCCTATCCCTCCAGGGAGTCAGCAGCACCTCCTGGTATAGTATCACTGGCAAACTTGCTAAAGATGCATCTGTATTGAGGTCATTGATAAAAATTTTGAGCATGCCCTAGAACTGAGCCCTGGGGAAAACTGCTAGTGACCTTTCACCAGCCAGATACATTTCCAGTTACTACAACCCTCAGAGTTCTGACATTGAGCCAGTTCATCACCCAGTGTAGCATGAACCTGTTTATCTGGTCAGAAATCCTCTAGGCAAAATCAACACACACAAATCCATGGGCCTGATGAGATGCACCCACAAGCGCTGAGGAAGCTGGCAGAAGTGATTGCCAAACTGCTCTATCATCTTTGAAAGGTCTTGGAGAATGGGAGAGGTGCCTGAAGAATGAAGGATAGCCCATGTCAATCCAGTTGTTAAAAAGGGCAAGAAGGAGGATCCAGGCACCTACAGATCGGTCAGCCTCACCTCCATCCCTGGAAAGGTGATGGAGCAGATTGTTCTGAATGCTGTCTGCAAGCAACTGGAAGAGAAGAAGGTTATCAGGAGTAGTCAACATGGATTCACCAAGGGGAAATCATGCTCAGCCTACCTGGTAGCCTTCTGTAGTGTCATTGCCAGCTGAGAAAATAAGGGAGAGCAGTGGATGTTGTGTACCTTGACTTCAGCAAAGCTTTTGACGCTGTATCCCACAACGTGTGTGTAATGAAGTAAGTGAGGGAAAAGATGAGCGGACAGTGAGGTGGATTGAGAACTGGCTGACTGGCAGAGCTCAGAAGGTTGTGATCACTGGCACAGAGTCTAGCTGGAGGCTTGTAACTAACAGTGTTCCCCAGAGGTCACTACTGGGTCAGGTCTTGTTCAACATCTTCATCAGTGACCTGGATGAAGGGATAGAATGCACTGTCAGTAAGTTTGCTCATGATGCAAAGCTGAGAGGAATGGCTGATACACCAGAAGACTGTGCAAGATCTGGACAGGATGGAAAGTTGGGCAGAGAGGAACCTGATGAAATTCAACAAGGGCAACTGTAGAGTTCTATATCTGGAGAGGAATAATCGCATCGTATGGCTTAGAGGCTGACCTGCTGGAGAGGAGCTCTGCGGAGAAGAGTTCCTGGTGGACAACAAGTTGGCCATGAGCCAGCAGTGAGCCCTTATGGCCAAGAAGGCCAATGGTATCCTGGGGTGTATTCTAAAAAGCGTGGCCAGCAGGGCAAGGGAGGTTATCCTCCCCGTCTACTCTGCCCTAGTGACACCACATTTGGAGTACTGTGCACGATTCTGGGCACCTCCATTGAAGAAAGACAGGGAACTGCTGGAGAAAGTCCAGCAGAGGGCCACAAGGATGATTAGGGTCCTGGAGCATCTCCCTTACGAGGAACGGCTGAGAGATCTGGGGCTGTTCAGCCTGAAGAAAAGAAGACAGAGAGGAGAATTTCATCACTGTTTACAAATATATAAAGTGTGGGAGTCAAATGGATGGGGTCAGGTTCTTTTTGATAGTGCGCAGCAACAGGACAAGGGTCAATGGGCAAAAACTGGAACATAGGAAGTTCCATACAAACGTGAGGAAGAACTTATTTACTTTGAGGGTGACAGAGCACTGGGAAAGGCTGCCTAGAGAGGTTGTGGAGTCTCCTTCTCTGGAGGTATTCAAGACCTGCCTCGACTCTCTAGGGAACCTGCTTTAGCAGAGGAGTTGGACTTGATGATCCCCAGAGGTCCCTTCCAACCCCCACAATTCCGTGATTCTGTGATCTCACAGTTGAACAGCTCATCCAGAAGGATGCTGTGAGGAATATCAAAGGTCTTACTGACATACATAAAGATTGCATCCGCCACCTTTCCTTCATCCAAAAAGCAGGTGACCTTATTGTAGAAGGAGATGAAATTACTAAAGCAGGACTTTCACATGTTGATCCATATTGACTACTCCTGATAACAGCTTTGTTCTGTAAGTGCCTTTCAATATCCACCTAGGACAATCTTCTCCATAACTTTCCCAAGAACTGAAGTTAGAGTAATACATCTCTAGTTTCCTGCATCTTCTTTCATGACTTTTTTGTAGGTGGATGCACCTACCAAAAAA
>WBMW01002750.1:115069-160953 GCA_013396635.1 Penelope pileata | reverse complement strand
AAAAAAAAATTGGTCAGTTTGTGTCAGTAGCGACCTCCTCAGACTCCCACAGTCTTTGGTAAATTGTTGAGAGGAATACTACTATAACATCTGTTAATTCCTACAGCACTCTGTTGGATCCCATCTGGCCCCACAGACTTAAGAACGTTGATCTGATACAGTTTTTCCCTTACAATTCCAGTGACTGTAGATGGAAAGTCACTGACTTCAGTGAGGAACAGGCAAGTTCTACTTTAAGTTTTATCAAGTCATTCAATCTAGAATAACATAGGATGTATAACAGTAAAAGTGATGGGAGCCCAGCCTATGCTATTTCCATCATCCATTCCTTTTCGCATTTGTTTCTCACCCTGTTGGTCACAGCTGGCCTTGAAACTTGAAATCATACTGCTGTGCTTTATTTGTGATCTTGTCATTTGGAAGAAGAAACGTTAAAGATAGCTACTACCATGATCAAGGATTTGACATTCTTAATTTCCAGGAGAAACTTCTGAGCCCCTAATCTTTTCATGTGCCTGGCATTATATAATTCACAATGTTTTCCTAGGAGTCCCTGTGAATAACAGTACAGTGTGAAAAATCTCGCACTGGAAAAATACTAAATGGCAATGTTTCCTTTGATCACCATAAATTCACGCAAATATTTATATGATCCGAACATACGAATATGAAAGACTTTAATGATTTTGTGACAATAAAATTAAATATTTGTTGAACTGTATCTTCCTTTTTCTACCAAATATCCAATAGTGTTACCTTACAAATTTAACCTAATCAAAATTGAGAATTTTTCTTCATATCCAGATGGATGTTATTAAACTCAATATTGCAAACTTTGAGAACACATATTTTAACATACCATGTCTCTATATAAATTTTTGCCCCAAGAAACATCATTCGTCACACAATAAGTTAAATGAAGAATCCTATCTCTAAACATACCTTCAGTTAAGCAGTATATACTTTCAAAATGTAACATGATTCTTCTTGTCTTGGTCATTCACTATTATCAGGTATATCTCCCTGCAACAGTGAATGAACTTAGTAAAGCTGTATTTAAATGAAAGAAACAATCAGACTAAAGACTGACACTAAGTAAATGGAACATCAGCAGAAAGGGAGACAACACTTCACTGTGATATTTGTAGTAGTGTTGACCAGTTTGGTTCAATTATTATGGTTTTTATAAAAGCAAGATATATCCCTCAGTTGCTTGCTGTAGTGTATAGAAAATGTTCTTGTCTGCTCCATTCATCCTGTAGACCCATGGGCAAAGAAGTCATAGTTCTCATAAATCCTTAACAGATAGGTACATGCTTTGGCAGTATTTACACAACAGGAATGACAAGTATTTACGTCTGTTCTTTATCTGAGAGTGTCTATATGGTCAGAGATGAAGCTATGGAAAGGAATTAGTTTCCCTGTTTTTAGGAGGTACCACTACTCATCTTCTTAGATTTTCTCTATAATCTTGGGAAAAGAAGGAGAATGTTCTTACTCAAACAACCATCGATTAAACTCCTAAAAACAAACCAAAAAAATGACAGCAAAAAAAACCAAAAACACAAAAATGGAGTGAAATAGCTGTAATTTGCCTGATATTTTACAAAAACATGAACAGATACTATAAGTCTGTATTATAGCAGTAGTCCAGAATTCCAGTAGTCGAGAACTATGCAGTACGAGGCAGGAAACTCCTAGTATTTTTTTCATACTATTTTCATCAAAATATTCATCTAGAATTTCTTATTTTGCTTCGATACGCTTACAGTGTGCGAATGTCAGGGAGACTATTGATCACAGTATAGCTTATGCACATTGTTCTCTAGATTATGCCCTAAATTGTATGGACAGGAAGGATATAAAGAAAAATAAAATATTGCCCCAAGCATTAATATTCACTTTCATAACTTTCCTTTGCATGAATCGTTTGTTTAGTAGTCAAACTGACAACCAAGGGAATTTCTGTTCTTCCCTCAGATCTTGTTATGTGTTGGAGATTATTAGAAAGTTAATTTAACAGTCTATGCTTATAACTACAATTGCTATCTTGTAAAACCTATTTTTTATGGCTTCGTATGTCATCTGGTTTAAATCACACTGGACTAAAACTTCATTTCTACCTCAGATGCACATTCATTTTACAAAAACATTCAAATAGGAATTTGGGTTTGATATAAAGATCAGAAGAAAATTAAATTTTCAAGGATTTCTACTTTATTTGAAAGAAAAAAATAAAACAAAAACACACCTATATTAGTAAGTATGTCATTGTAGAAAAATAAATAATTCAATGCCTTATTTGGAAAAGTAGCATTATTCTTTTGGAAATTGAACTCCCTATAGTGTTTTGTTTGGAGATCCAACTACAAGATATCCATCACTCAGTTTTTTTTTTCTCATACTTGACAAATTCAGAGATCATTTGAAGAACATGTGTGGTATTTTAGACATGTAGTTGTACGACAGTTATTTTTGTGCATTCTATTTCTTTTCATTTCCACAATTTCATGCACTATTTTTTCTGAATTGTATGTGGGGAAAAAAGCCCTGAGACATATTGTGAATTATATTAAGAATTTCAGAGTAAATGATACTTTGTAAACTACAGTTTTTATGTGTTACATTATTATGCAAAGTGTTTGCATTCATCTTTTTTGTTGCTGGTTGTGTGTTTGAGTTTGTTTGTTTGTTTGTTTATTCATTAGGAAAAACTGTGGAGATAAACAAAATGTTGCCATATACTACTGGTAGGAATAAGATCAGAGCAGAAATTATGCATAGTAAGCGTTAGGTCATGCCTCAGACATATGGACATGCACAACTGAAAGGAGACTCCTGCAGTTCAGCCTTCCTTATAGCTTCTCTGAAATTTTAAGTCCAGGTGTAAAGAAGTGAGCAGGTGTTGAAAGGACTTTATCCTTACTAATATGCCAGCTAGCACATCTGAACAGGTACAATGATGTAAATAATCTGCTTATCAGAAGGGCCCTAAGTGTACTTTCTATTTTTTTTGCCAGGCTAAAAAAATTCTTGTCCACATTTTCCATGTTCTTCTTAAAATTATATTTCATTATTTGTCCATTTGTCACTGAAAATAGAATTGGAATACTAAGTTTCTCCCTAAAGGAAGAAACAGCATCAAATTGAATAGAAAAAAAAAAAGTGGACAATATCGTACACACTCAAGAAGTGAGGATAATTAAGATTACCTCAGCAGAATTAATTTTATAATTTCTTAACTTCTGTGCAGTCTGCTTTCTGTTCTGTTATTTAAGTAATGTAACCTAGTAGTATGAAAGGTTTCTTATTTCACTAAAATACATATACCAATCATCAAATCAATTACTAAAGCAAGGTAACACCATGTATGTATAGTCAGGAAGTTAGCTCTTCATTCATGATGACCGAAAACCCAAGAAACTACTTGAGGTAGACAGTGTATATTATGTGGTTAGATGTTTTATTGAGTGAGTGGTTTTGACCCCAATGCCATAGTGGAATTTTAGTCATCAATTTGTTGAAGTAGACAGAACAATGCAGTTTGTAAGACATGTATATTATTAATTTTAACAAAATATGTGAATAATAAGTGAAAAACCATGACATGAGACCAAGAAAAATACTGCAAAATATGGGAAGCATAGCTGCTAGCATATTAAATGCAGCTTGATCAACGGTCTGTGTCAGATTGGCAGTTACGTCTGTGAATTGTGTCTTTTATTCTACAAAAATGCTCCTATCCTATAAACTGCATTTCCATTTCAATACCTGATACAGTTGTAATATTGTTTTCAATAGTGAAAATCACATATATCATGCAATATTGCCTAATACAACATTGAACAGCAAAAGTTACGTTATTTCTGTTATATCATATACAATTAAAATATTTTTCTGTACATCATTTGGCCATTATTTTTATTGCACAGTATTCTCTCAGTTCTTGATTAGAACTAAAAAGTTTGCATTACATTCTAACAAAGTTTTGAAAGACACTCTGGAGTTTCTCTAACTGTAACACTACTCAGAGAAGGACATTCTTGTAGAGAAATTTTGGTGATTTTTTGCAGGGAGTGAATATATTATATTATCCACAGATCTGTAGGACTGGGTTACATTCTATTTAGACTTTTTTTCACTGTTTCCTTTCTTTCTCTACCTTTTCTGCTGCCTAAACTGCAGGATGACACAAGATCTGCAATGGTGAATCTATGCTTCTTGGGAATTCCTCTGCTTATATCATGGGAATTATGCCAGGTTGATTAAATCATCTGAAGCTCAGTGGAACAGTACAAAATTGCCAATAATGGGCATGAATCTACATCTATATTTGCCACATATTTTCAATCTGATATTTTTTCTTGGTATAAATAGAACATGTGTTAATAGTACCTGTCACTCCTTTATAGCTTTCTGCATAACAAGAAAGATCCACAGGAATAATAGGTGCCCTTTTGAATATTCATATAACCCTAAATGCTAGACACATGCTCAAAGAAAATCACACCAAAGAGGAATGAAACTTCTACAAATGGGATAGATTTTGACAAACCCAGGAGGGCTGTCTTACAAGATGGACAGATTATCATAGGTGAAAGACTTGATTAACAAGCATAGTACCGAGATTACGAATATGATATGTCTTGTTTAACTCCATGTTTTCATTCCTTATTTACTTCATACATAAAACCTAGTGCTGATTTTATGCTAGCAAGTTGAAATGTCCAGCATCTCTGAGTAAATAATCACACATTTACATTTCTGCAGGCATGAGCATCATGCAACAATTTGCAGTTACGTTTTTCCACTGGAAAAGTGGAACTCCACTCATTAATCTGTCTTCTTCATGAACTTAGTGTAACAGTCTGCACAGCTTCCATCGGCCATCATTTCAACAGGCTACAAATATACTTATTAACGAGATTTTTTTTCTGCAGCTGCATTGGTTAGAAACAGAGCTAAACCACATTTAATCACTGAATTTGCATTTGTTACCTATTGAAATATAATGCTGCTAGGCAAACAAAACAAAAACCAAAACAAACAAACAAACAAACAAACAAAAAACCCAGAAGTACATCACTGAAAAAAAAAAATATAGGAGAAGAATGAAATGCAATAAGTGTCAATATTACCCTCCTCTACTCCTGCCCTGTAAATGAATGTCTTTTTGCTAAGTTCAATTTCAGCACTTTCATCATTCCTGAGTGTTTTTGGAAATTCCATTGAAATTTTCAATTATATTCAAGCAATTTTGCAGAATATGTATTGTATTTGTAGTATCTGGTGATATAGCGCTAAAGCAAATTGCTCAGCTACTGTATGACTGGAATTTTACATTTGCATGAGTGTCTTGAGGAGCAGAATGAGTCCCTCTAAACCTAGCGGATTGCCCATGATTTATACTAATTTAAATATAATTATAATTGTAACAGATGTTTTGTTTTAAATTAAACTGATCTCTGTGGTTGTCTACCTTTTATAATTAGGTCTTGTCTAAGTTTCTGCATTGGACACCATCTGCAAGGATTTAGTGCTAACTGGATGCATTGTACTTTTCAGCATAGGGTGAACTCAATATATTAAATCTTGTTCTCAGAATGAATAATACCATCCCTTTGTTTTAAAAACATGCCAATTTCTCTTAAGCTATTGTTCTTTAATATTTAATCAGCACAGATAAATGCATTTCATTTGGCCTTAACTGTGTGGCACAGTAAGATAAGAGATAGGAAAGCTAATAAAATAAATTGGTTAGGTTATCCAGCAAATAATGCTTCAAAATATAGTATGTGTAACTATTTTTTTCAAAGTTGATGTTGATTTAGCATGTGACTCTCTGAAAGACACAAATAGAGGAGGAAAGCTAATAGGCAGCTTTAGTGGCTTGAAGAATTGGTGATTTTCTCTCAGTTGTTTCCCTCAGTTGCTGTTTGTTTTGTTTATTACAGGATACTGTTCTGAAGACAATAGTGTATAAGGGTTACATGTGTTGTGTGTTCAAAAGCCAGTGGCACACAATGCTAAGGTGGACTGAGGAGACCTGCATTCTGAGTGGAATTGGGATAACAAATTGTCTTTGCATGAGGGCTCTTGGCATAGAGAGCCACTCATAAGGGTGGATTGTTGAGGCAGAAGAGATGAAACAAGGATGATCCCAGTGACTGGAAATTATTCCCCCACCTTGTTTCTTCATTTTTGTGATTTCAAGTCATTTAGTAACCTGAGGTGATATTGACAAGAATTGACAGCACACACACTGCTGCTGGCAACAGTCCTGCAGTTGCTCCCTGGACATGAAAGGAGGGGAAACAAGAAGAAAAAAACCCAATTGGTGCTCTCTAAACATAACATATGTAAAGATAATAGGTTTGATTTAGTTGAAACCAACCCCTTTTTCCTGTAGGAATGATTTCCCTCCCCTCTCCACTGCAGTTTGAGAAAAAAGCAGAAATGATTTTTTGTCTCTCCCTCTCTTTTTTCTTGCCCACACAAAGAAAACGTGGGTTGATACCATTTTTATTGTTCTGCTGGGGTGGGTTTCAGACCTCACATTAGCATACTGAATGCCTAATTGAATTTGGGGACTGTGTTAATCATCTTGTTTTCTTTAGGGGCGGTTGGTGAAAAGTGCCAGCAAATGATCTCTGGCTTGGGGTTAGCATGGTGCTGCCTCCCCAAGAAAGAGAAATCACAAAGAGGGAGGGAGCTTGGGAAAGGCGAGTTGACTGAGTGATGTCTGGAGGGCGAACTCATGTGTCTCTTTGGTGATGCTGTGCGCTGCTGTACTGAAATTCACCCCTCTGCTGGAGCTACGGCAAGAGTTGGAGGCATCTGATGCTGCCGTTTCCAGGGTGAAATTTCCAAGGCTGATCTCTAAAAACAACCCCAAAAAAAAAAAAAAATCTTCACAAAAATAGGCATCAGAACAGAAGATCCGGCATCTCCTGGTCCAACTGGCATAACCCAGACAGACGTTTGAGAACCATCTGCCTTTAAACTATTCGCAGACACAAGGAAAAATAAATACACATACAGAAAATAAAAAAGACATTACAAGTAACGACCACCACATTTTTTACAAAAGCGCCAGAAACACAGCCAGTATGAAAAAGGAAAAAAAAAAAAAAAAAAAGAGAGTGTGTGAGAGAAAGCCTCCCCCTCTTCCCCCGATGAGTTTTTCGCAGTGCTCTGGTGAGGCTCGGAGGTGCCTGGCAGCGCAGGGGGCGGCTGCTGCCGCGGCTGGCGGAGCTCCGCGCAGCGCAGCGCTCCGGGCCGTCAGCACCACGGCGCCGGACAGCTCCGCGCCGCCTGCTCCGCTCCCAGCGTGGGGCCGGTCCTGCCCCACGCGAAGTGCCTCGCTCTGTCCGGGGCTGCGCGACACTCCTCGCGGCTCAGCTGCATTGTCTTCTCACAGAATCGGCCGCCAGGCGTAATTTTCCCCTTTTTTTTCCCCCTTTTTCTTTCTCTCTCCTTCGCAGGAACGACTCGTTGGGAACCTGGTCCACCCAGGGATGTAAAACTGTGCTTACCGATGCATCCCATACGAAATGCTTATGTGATCGTCTCTCTACCTTCGCCATTTTGGCTCAGCAACCTAGAGAAATAGTAAGTAACAAAGAGGGGGGAAAAAGCCAGTTTTAATGCAAAAGGCAATAGCGCGGAGGATGGGGGGAGGCAAGGGGGGGCTGGTCGAGCTTTCCTCTCGGGTATATTTCGGATGTTGCATTGAGGAATTCTTTAATATTCCAGGTAGGCTAATGTTGTTAGTCTCCTGGTGTACACAGTGTCTTAGAAAAATGAATTCCAGATCCTGTGGTCTAACTAAAATGTTGTGAAATTTTTGTGTTCTCAAACTCTGTTGGTATTTTTTTTTCTTCAGAAAAAGCCTTCTAATTGTGATGGAAATTTGTTGAAAACTTTTGTATTGAACAATTATCAACTTAACAAGCTTTTTAAAGGTTGCGAGCCTTTCCAGGGGAATGCATAGGGCAGCTTTATTATTGTTCTTGGTAGGAAAACCCTAGATTCTGTAGTTAAACAGATTGAATATCTGCATTGGACATTTTCAGCAGAAATTTTCAATGTAGTCTGTTGATATGATGTAAGAAAAATAATCAAGTTTTCATGTAAAAGAGAGAACATGAAGTATATCTGCAGACAGTATTATTGAATGTAAAAATAGATGAAAAGCAAATATTTGTGAAGTTATCATGCTAAGGCATAATTTCATAATACTGGTTTAGGAAACATATGATCAGACTCTTTAGTAGCAGAGTAGATCAGTTTGGAACAAAGTGGCTGAAATAAAATGTTACTTTCTGACTGAGATGTGGCCTAAAAGTATATCAGTCTTATCTCTTATTTGGGTGACAAAATATATCTTGATAAAGTCTAATTTGCAGAACCTCCCTGAGGCCTTAAACAGCATTTCTGTAAATCAGGCACTGTATCCTTTCAAACTTGGGTCTATTTTTTTTCCATTTTTATTAGCAAAGGCTATGTCTGTTATGGAACATGAACACCTACACATGGAGGGAAAATCTTACCTGATATCTGACAACAGTATATTATTTTATGGCAGGAAAAGCTAGACTGTTTTCAAGGTCATTCATTTATTTTTGTATTTTATTAATACACAGAGTACAAATTAGTTAATTCTAGATTTCTAACTTCATTACGGAAGGCTTATGATATTGTTACCATAGATATCTTGCCATTCCTTCTAGATGATCAGAGGCCCAAGGAAATTAAGTGTGTGAGAACAGTAGATTGAAGTGAAAGTTATTAAAAGTCACAAAGTTTGATAATTTTGCAATAAGCGCAAACTAAATTTTTGGAAAACTTACTGGATGATCTTTAATATACAACCATAAAATCAACCTGTTTGCTTAATGCATAATTCAAAACATTGCTGTTTCTCAATATAATTTTTTAAATTAATTTTAACTGGAAATTATTTCAAAATTGTGTTAATTTCATAATCTCCTGTCATGCTGTAATGTTACTACTTTCTTTATTTTTTGAAACATTGTGCAGGTATTATAAGGCATTTTAAAGCTCAAAGGCCTCTGAGGATTGTATCAATAATTAAACAGATCTCAGAGTTCTGTATGGATCAGTTTTGGAATTAAGTTGATTTCTGTTTCATACGTAACATTGCTGAAGATATCCCTAGCAGTGTGGCTGCTTTTATAATACTGTTTTTATTGCTTTTTTTGACCTGTTTCAATTGCTGAACAATGATTTCCTTCATGGTCATCTGTTGTAACCTACAGATCATGGAATCATCTGGTACACCTTCAGTAACCTTAATAGTAGGCAGCGGTCTTTCATGCTTGGCCTTGGTCACCCTAGCAGTTGTCTATGCAGCACTATGGAGGTATGTAACAGATTGACAGAGTTGAACGTGAATACATAATAACATTAGTTGAAACAGTTTCAAAAGACCAGTAGATGAAACATTTACTATCTAGGGGAAGGTAAAATGTGGTACATGTTTCATTTGCTAAATTTAATTGCTAATGTGATTGATTACTTTTCCTCTCTTGGCCTACTAGTAGTGGTATAGCCCACTCCTCTCCCTACTCCAATGTGAATGATATTGCTTTTTTTGGTGACGTATTCATAGTGCTAATAAACATTTTACTTGGCTTTTCTACATGATATATTTAATATAAGAAAGTGAAGTAGTCTCAGATAGTGTGGTGGTACAGTTCCATAGTGGACTTTCTTTCCATCCTGAGTGTAATACATGAAAATATTGAATTGACTCAAAAATTTGATAGATAATCATATAGAAAACGAATTTGCAATGTGATTAACTTTGAGATGCCATGAGAAGTAACATGATATGTTAATGTGGAAGAAATAGGAAAGTAAGAGGAAATGACACATAAAGTAATCAATATATATATTTTTTAAAGTGGACATGAGTTCTCACTTAGCTTTTTCCATAATAAAAGTAAGTTATTAATTAAAAAAAAAAGGGGAGAAAATAATTTTTAGAGAAATGTAAAATCAACAAGTAGTTTTTTGCTTTTAGAAGCAGTCTGATAATTTTATGCCCTCTTTGTCTTTCAATCTCTTATGGAGCCACAGAGGTTCACAGGATTACACAGACACACAATAAATACAGAATATCTAGTCACATAAATTATAATATATAGAGTATAAGAATTATCAGTTCTTGTCTGTCAAAGCTAAGAATAAGAGTGTTTCAGGATATTCCCATATGAAGAATTATAGTGTTATTTTTACACTCCCTAGTATATTTAGCCCTTGGAAGAAAATGTTGTCATTCTCAGTGGAACTGGTCTTCTCCATTGCAACTTCCATGCTGAGAAAAAATGTGTGTGCTATATTATGAAGGACCTAACATGGATTCTGCATCCATCCCACTGAAGAAAACTCAGATAAATCTTACTCTTCTATCACTGAGATATTTTGAAACTATTATGATTACTGAGCAACCTGTCATTTGCATCATTAAAATTTGCATTTAAGAAGTTACATATGTAAGGAGAAGATAGACCATAAAACTGATATGTATATATAATCCATTGCATGTTTTTACAAAACTGGAGTTGGGAAGAAATTTGAAATTTTGACCCCATGCCTATATATTTATATTCTAGAATACTTTCCCTTCTTTTCCCTTCCTTTTCATTGTAATAAAGGTCTAGCACTAGTGTATTGACAGAGAAACTAAAAATCTTCCTAGCTTAAGTCAGTGCTCTGAGCTCATACTTGCACTTTATTTATTCAACCACTAATATCCTGTATAGGCCACAGATACTCAGTGTTGGGATCTGGCCCAGATAAATCAATAGTTAATGAGTTAGAAAGTAGCAGCATACTGACAGTGTAGACAAAGGCACTAGACTTTCTGTATTTGTTTTCAAACATATAAACCCAGCCTTAACAACATCATTATATTTTCATTAAAAAATGTAAATTGTGATAAGAGGGTTGTTCTGTCTAAAAAAAATGTACCCATGTATTATTTAAATTACAGTCAAGGAAAATGGACTATGACTTATTACATGTCCATTGCTCAATATCTCTCATGGATTCAGCACCCTTTGTTATGACCTCAGAATATCAGTTATAGGTATACTTCCTCAGGAAGGGAAAGTGATATCAAGTATACTCCATTGATAAGTATACAGCGTAGATCCTAAAATATGTTAACATATGGCATGGTCTTCAGAGAACTGAGCACCCTTAAGTTTCATTTACTTCAGCAGTCAAAATTTACTCTGTTAGCAACTCCGAAAATCAGGTCAGTGAGGTATTCAACTGAAACCATCATCCTTCTCTTTCTGTGTTCTAACATTTAAAAAGCTGTGTACAGAAAAATGAGAACATTTGGATCTCGTAAGGAAGTAGGTAATAAGAATGTTCATACTTTTTCATCCTAAGCATACATGTAAAATGAGTACAATAAGTTGTCAAGAGTGTGTGTTGCGGTGATATAGTTTAATCTTTCTGTACAAGCATTAGCTATTTTTGGCATTGGGTTTTATGAAGATTAAGATCTTACGGTATTATTACTTCACACAAATTATTTTGTAAATGTAGTGGAACTTGAAGATTAATGTTGTCATAACAACAATGCATTTCAGTCTGCACTGCTATAGTATCATCAACCAATCAGCATCTTAGTTATGCATGTTATCTTCTGTTCATGTAAAACACCACATTTCTTCTAAAGTCAGCTTTGTGACTGGTCAATGCCAGTTGTGGATATTCCCAAGGATGAACAAGGAGCATAAGAAGTTACAATAATGCATCCAAGCCCATTATTATCAGCATGGTGTCAGAAAAGTATTGTCAGTAGTTTTGAAAAGAAGCATTGACAGAATCTTTTTTTTTAAATATACCAAGAAACTAAGAGGGAATTGCAGAATATGTATCAAAATATCATAGTTCCTATGTCTGAAATGAGATAGCTTACTGATATCTGAGCACGGGAGTACTCACATTTTAGAGTACATCTCTCTAATATTTCTAAGAATTTCATTAAAGCTTTGTGTGAAACAGTCATGGTTTTCCTTATAGAAAAGCTGTATCCTCTAATTTTTTTATTTGAACAGGTACATCAGATCTGAAAGGTCAATAATTCTAATCAATTTCTGCCTGTCTATCATCTCATCAAATATCCTTATCCTGGTTGGACAAACTCAGACACATAACAAGGTATGATAGATTCTACTACATTTGCACTTAAATATTGATGCTTTTATTTTATTTGTGTTGAGCTTAAAATAATTGCATTTATATAGTCCTTTACTCATAGGACTTGGCATTTTTGGTAGACAAGGGAAAATATTTACCATGCTTCACAGACATTTTTTCCCCTCCAAAAATCCCTTTTGCTATTGTTCCCTCTGGATAAACTGTGCTCTCTGTGGTAGACTTGTATGTTTTCTAACTAAATTTCAAAGCAAAAAGTTCAAAGACTCAACATCAAAAGCACAAATTTGGGTTCATTTTAATAGTTGTAATAGGATTGTGCTACAGTGTTTTTGTCTTTTTATTAACACACCAGTACTCGAAAGGCAAGTAGAAATTGCTTAGAAGTTAGAGCACACAGACATCATAACAAGCTATAGAACTGTTAAATCTCTGTCTGATGCAGCTATAAGAAAGTAACAACCCTGCATATCTTTGTGATAGACTGCTGATTTATTAGTAATCTGTTCTCAGACTTTCTGAACACAGTCATTATTGGCCTCTTTCCTGTAAAGCAGGGCTGTGCTAGTGTTTTGAGAAACCACTCTGTGCCTAGTGATGCTGGGCAACTCTCAGCAGTGACAATAAACAGTTGTTTAAAATTAACTATGGCTACCTGATAGCTTGGAATATAAAATATAACGTGATTGGCAGGTAGGTCTGTATGTGATAGAATGGTGTTGAGGTTTGCAGAGAGCAAGGATCTGCGAAGTAATTCTTTGTCCCAATGTTTTAAACTGCATAATGCACTGCTTATATCAATTTTTCCAGTATCCAATAAAATATCTTCATCAATCTGCTGTAACTAGAGTTTCTATAACATCTATAATTAATCATTTATTCTTTTCAGATGTGTTCTTAAAAACCGAGCTGTCAGAAGTATCATAAGCTCAATAGGAGTTACGTAGCTGTACTCTGTACTTTGAAAAACATATACAGAACAAATATCATTTCCAATACAAAATTTAACAAAATCATTGAAATTAAGATATTTATATGCTTTAAAGTTTTGAAATCTTGTAGAGGTATAAACAAACAAATAAGGTTTTGCAGAAGGAAACCATGTGATTCTCACACACTTTATTCAGAGGAAAAAAGTTAGAAATGTGCAGGTGACTTCAGAATGCCAGTAACAGGAATGTGGAAGAAAGATCTAGCTTCTCTAGAATTTCAGCACTAACATGCTTGGTCACATGTACTATTTTATTACAAATTTCAAGGAAAAATATGGTTCAGTAGCTAAAAGTTGCTGGCTGTGTTGCCATAATAGAATCAAAATTTGAGGTCACCAGAATGACTGTTTGAGAACATGCTCTGTTGGTATGTTGACCTTAATCTAATATTTTCCTCTGGGAATTCTGAACTAAAAGGCACCCATTGTATGACTCCTAATCTTGAGTTCCCTCACTTCTGCTTCCTGAACTCCTAAAAGTGCAGAGATTATCTTGACTTTTTTTTTTTTTCGAGAACTGCTGATCCTAGGAATAGAGACATCCAGAGGAAATTATTGACAGAAAAACTAACACATCACGAGGTTTAGATTTTGAATATATGGCCTGAAAAATGACTTTAAAATACCACTTTTTACTAAGCTTGCCTTCTTTCTGAGTCCATGTCTTGCTTTTTATGCATGTACCATCAGGGAGCTTCTAGCCAGGGAGTACCTCTAATGGATCAAAAGCAGAATACGTTTTTAATACCAAGGAAGATATTCCTTGTTACAGACCATAAGTCTTTTTATTACTAAGTCCGCTGACCTGTGAATTTATTGTAACTCCAAGACTCTGGCTTGTGAATGCATCATCAACAAAATGGCCAGCTAAAGTTAGTGTTTAGCAAAGGCTTAATCAAATTAAAGCAACCAGACCTGGGTATGACTTCAGTATGTTTGTGAGTAGGGATGTGTTTTGCATCAGATGTGTTCAGTACAATTTCTAAATTCTTTGTTTTTAAAGGCATATGTGACCATAAGAAGCCAGTGTTTATTTTAGTCCTTAGACATAGCTTACAATACTGACATCTGTAGGAAAGAATATGTTTTCATTTTGCTGAGATTGAAAATTAAATATGGAAATGAGAACTTTAGAAAGAAGATCTTGCTTTAGATATGGTTTAAGATGAAAAGCATTTTAGATTGTTTTCCAGGATTTTATTATTTACTATAAGTCAATACAATTTGCATTTTTAAGATTTGTTTGAAAGTTTTGGTTGAAATCTTGGAAAATACTTCATTAAGAACAATATAATATTCAAGTCAAGTTTTTCTTTTGTTTTTTTTTTGTTTTTTTTTTTTCCTCTAGACTAAAGACTGAGGTGGTATTTTATGGTCAGAAGATGAGATTAATGTTTTTAATGTTTCAGAGAATTTGAGAAATATTATTTGCTATAATTGGGTGCTTATTTACTTCCGTTCATTCTTGTTCTTGCAATTTTCGTGTTATTGGGCATCTAATTAGTGTCCATATGATGCTGACAGTGTTCACAAAGTTGAAGAACGCTCTGCTTTTCCCTGTTGTGGTTTGGCTTTTCTTGAGTTTAAGCTGTCTCAAGTTCTGTACATGTGTATATTCCCTTTGAGAATGGGTGCTTGTAAGTCTGGACAATGTTGAATTCCATTTTGAAGTTGAATAGTGTATGAATTAAGTATACTGAAGATGTATTTATGACAAACAGCATTTTGTCAGTCTCTGAAGTTCATAGTTTTCTCTATCTGCATTAAACACTGAACAAACTATTTTTGTTAATTTCAATGCTACTCCATCTCCAGGAAATTTCTTTTATACTTACAATTTCTTTACATTGTTACAATGTTACATTGACATTTTTGGCAGAGAAAAAAACATTGACTCTCTTGGTCTGGATAAGCGTAAGGGTATTTTTTGTTTTATGCAAATCATAGATACTTCGAATGTTAGGTTTAACTTTGTTCTTTTAGGGTTAAGTGTATCAATGTTTTAATAAAAACTTCTTTTAGTGAAGACTGTGTTTGGATATTACTAGTTCAATTAAGTTTTGCCTTTTTCAGTAAAAAAAAGAATGGTATTTCCCAGGGCAAAAATGGCCACAATATTTACAGAGGAGGGCACAGCTTTTCCATTTCTGATATTCTGTGTTTAAAAGTGATTTTTTCTCCTTTTTCAGTATATAAATTGTAAGTTGAGGACCTAACATTGACCAAGGGTCTAGGACATGAGCCTTCTTAGCTGGTTTTAGAATGATTACTGGTCTGTGGCAGGAGTATGGTTCCTCTTAAAAGTGTTGGAATAGAAAAAAAAAGCCTTTTGTCAGCAGAAATCCCTTGTTCCTTTATTCCTTAGCCAAACATGTTTTGCCTTTTATTGAAGGGCACAGCTGAGAAATGTTCTGCTGTTTTCACTGTGTTTCCCTGATTTTCCTAATACAGAACTTTATTCAAAGCCTTCTTACTGTGTCAAACTTTATAAGAGATTTCTGGTTTGTCAGATTCTGTTTTGAAGCACAGGTCACTGAAGGATGAATTTGGAAGAATATTATGAAATTAATTACGTATCATGTGTCAATATAATCAGTGTTGCACTAGGCATGACAAGCATATTAATTCACTCTGATGATTCTTCCTGCCTCGTTTTCTTGTCCAAAGTAAAACTTAGTGTTAGATGTTAGACACATAGTCTTATTTAAATGTGAGGATACCTGCAATGCTATTGATACACCAGGGGTAGCATTTTTAGAGCTGAATTTAGTTGTAATGTTGAAACTAAGTCTCCAGAATTAAGGAAAGATATCACTTTTCATATATAACTTAACTGTTCAAGTATCTGTTATTTCACAAATACTGTGAGATGTCCTTCCATCTACAAAAGCAATATACTTTTACTTTGAAAAGACTGACAGCTTTCTTCAGGGAAATCTATCAGTGATTCGTAAGTTTCATGGTAATGTAGCTCTTGCTATATTATCTGTTTCTTAATCTGTTTCTTGTCATCAGGAAAATACAGTTTTATTTCTTTTATATGTGGAACTTTGGCACTCAAACAATATAATTTTATTATGCTACTAATTACATTTAATGAACAGATTCTTCACTCTCAATAACTTATTGGTTAACATTCTGTTGATTTTTTTTTATAAATTCTCTTTTCTTTTGCCTACATTCAGAAAATACATTGTTTTTTTCACAGCTCTGCCTAAGTAAAAACTCATTAGCTGTTTGATGTAAACAATTCTTGTTTACCTGTTTTCCCTGTGAGGAAAACAAAGTTGAATGCAATTTAAAATAAATTTTAGAATGCACTATACAGATGCGCAAAAGTTAATTATTTCTTATAAAGTTAATTATTTTGTATAAAGTTTTTTTATATATATATTTTTAAGTGTTCTTTAGAGTTCACTGTTGGAGTTCGGGTCACTCATAAAAAACTGGAATATTTTTAGAAATGTCATAAACCGCTGCACATATTGTTAGTCATAGCCAGATTTATGTTCACCTATCAAGGAAAGACTGGGGAACATGTTTCCGGAGAAGGCAAGATTTAGCAACTCTGATATTCTGTGTCAATCGTGCTAAATTTCAATATCCAGTTTATTATGCTTGCTATTACATTTTGAAATTCATCTCACCTGAAAGTATACAAAAAATGCAGGAATTTTGAATCTGATGTCTTTGAGCACCTAAAGCACATAAGATAAACAAACAGTAGTCCTGATAAATGTATTGTGAACAAGCATAAAAAAAAAATCATAAAATTTTACAAATGACAAGACTAGAATCATCACTAAATAGGCCAATCGGACAAAAATAACCCGATTTTAGCCTTTTTGGTTTTTTTTTTCTTTTTGTTTTAATAGAGGTTCTAGGCTGAAAGAATAAAATAGGAGTAGAAAGGAGATAGGAAGCCACAGCATCACATTCCCACAGCACTCTGAAGCAGCTGACTGTGTAACTAGGACTCCCTCAGGTTTTGAGAAACAGTGGGTGGAGGGATCCCCTGAGAACCCAGCAAATGTTCAGGTGGCATTAATGCTGTCTCTAACCATGTGGCTCTTGCCCCATATCTGCCACTGCCTTGCAGATGCAGGCATCATGGCAATATATCTCCTAGGAAACAGCGGGGGAGACCTAAGAACGGATGGAATGAACAGAGAAACGATGCTAACACAGCATTAAGGTTGTTTTAGAAAATCAATGAGGAAGTAGGGAATTCAGTGTCTCAAGTAGTAGCACTCTGTATTTTAGCTCTTCTTCTGAGAACTTCAGGGTGATAACATCTATTTATACAATAAGGCCTGGGCAAATATGTCCTTCCATTCTTTGCCAGTATCCATTTGCCAAATTACCACCTTCTCTGCTGAATGTAATCTCTTTCTTTGTGTGCAAGGGTTTTTTGAATAGCATAGGTCAGGCCTCGCAGATACCCACCAATAAATCAGTCATCTATCAGAGTGCACTGCACCACACACATCTGCCTGCTGTGTATTTGGGAACTCAGAAACAATTAACTGAAGAGCCCACTTAACAGAAAAACTATTATAGGAGTAGGTCTGTTTAAGCAATACTGTTTTACCATGCCAAATTCTGACAAAACCTGATGACATCAGCTGAATTAACTACCTATTTTTAGATTCTCAAGAGAACCTCTGGGAGCATGCCTTTCTTACCCAAGATCAGTAAACACTGTTATTCATAATACTGTTACCTACATTAGCGGAGAAGCTAACATTCTTCTCATAAGCGCCTGCCAGTCTGTTTCTCAAAATACATCAACTTTATCATTCAGTTTGCTGTTTCTAAACAAAACAGACATTTTGATTGTATGTGGGCTAAGTAATGAGATTGGGCAGAAATTGTCAGCATGTGTTCTCTGCCTCCAATCCCCAGAATCTTTATGAGAGCTGTGATCTATTCTAGAATAACAAAACTGTTCAGGTAGGAATATCATCTGGTTCAACCTCCTTCCCAAACCAGAGTCAGCTGTAAGGTCAGAAGAGTTTGCCCAGAGTTAAATATTTCACTTTATACAGTCATGTCTTGAAAATCTCCAGCTGAGGAGACCACAAAATCACCTTAAGAAACTTGCTCCACTGATTGACTGTCCTCATGGTTAAAAGATATTTGCATATATTTGGTATGGACCTTCCCTGTTTCAATTTATGTCCATTGTCCTTTTTCATCCCACAACAAATCACTGTGAAGACAATGGCTGCATCTTCTCAATGAGCTCTCTATAGGCACTGACAGGCTGCTGGAACCTCATCTTCACCAGGCTGAACAAGCTCACATTCCTCAGCTTCTCCTCACAATCCAAGGGCTCTAGCCCCCAGGCAACCTGGTGGCCTCTGCTAAACTCACTCTAAGTCTTCCTTGTATTGGGTGATCCAACTGTATTGGACACAGTATTCTAGATGTGGTCTAATAAGTGCTGAGCAAAGGAGGAAAAACATCTGTCTACTAGCTGTGCTCCTATTGATGCAGCCCCAGATGTTGTTGACCAATTGCGCTGCCAGAGCGTACTGTTCATACTGCTCATCCCTCCAACATGTTTAGATCTCTCTGGATGGCATACATACCCTTGAGCATATAGACTGGTCCACATCCATGTCTGGTGCTATCTGCAAAGTATAAAAGCATGTGCTGAGGAGTGTTTCACTGGTGTAGCGTGTTCTCTCCTCCCTGGTTGTAGTGCTGGGCTTGGTGCTGGCATGTGTGCTTCACTTGTCCTGCCAAAGCCCAAAGAAAAGAGCTCAGGCTTTATCCTCTCCTGTTGTGCTGTTCTCAAAATAGCATGTATTGAGGGTTGTTTGTTTGTATTTTTTTCTCCTGTTCTTCAGGACCTTTTTAGAATAGTTTGATCTCTTCTGGAATTCACCCCCACAGTCCTGAGCTCATTGCCTCACAAACACCTGTTTGAATCATTTCACACAATCTGTTGATGACTCAAGCAGCTATTTCAGCTTTCACTGCTATTCTCTACTTCTCTTTTGCTTATTTGCTGAATTCTAGTGGAAATAGAAAAACAGTCAATGAGAAGTAGATCGACCTACAGATAATTAAATTTTGTGGTTTTCATTTTCATAACATTAGGTTCAGAAAAGGAGGAAACCATAAACACTTCTAAGTGGCAACAGTAAGAAGAGTTTTAAATGAAGATATCATAGGAATAGACTCCACAAAAATAAACAGTTTGAACAATAATAATAACACTAACAGCAACACCAAAAATCGGTAGTCAGCTTCTTGGTTATTTTCATTCTAGTATGAAGATTGAATTTCCTATATGGATTTTCCTATGTGGATTATCATGTCTGAGAATGCAGGCATATAATCCATTCGTCATATAAACCAAAACAGATGTAGAAAACACAGCAAGCTGTCTTTGATATATGTACCTGGTAAAATAATACATTAAATTAGAGTTCTTAGATAAACTTAATGTAAAACTCATGTTCTAAAACAATTTGTATGAAATCATTACTCTATAACAAAATAAAACATTAGAAAACACAAACTCTTTTAAAAGATTATAATTTAAAGAACAATAGTGTAAATTTCATGCAATAGGTTATTTACTTATTGTACTGGTTTTTATTTATACTCCCCTACAATTCCCTGTTGTGTCTGCATATTTTCAGGAACATATGGTATGGTTTAACCTTGACATACACTATGAAGTTCATTTGTACAGTTAACTTTTCTTTTTTTTTTCTTTTTTTTTTTTGTATTGTCACAGGTAAGAGCTTTTAGGCCTCTGTGTCTTGCAGTTAAGTCAATGAGAGCATTGTAAGGTAAATGAATATTGGATTGGTCTGATTCTTGCATTGGTCTGATTAGAAGCCAGAAAATGAGTTTTCTTTCCTTAACACTGCATACTTCACTCTGAAAAAACCACAGGACTCAAATATGTAAGCCTGTATTCTTCAGCTTTATATTTATTTTTACTGTATAGTTTTAGAATTAATATCACATAGAAGTTCACAGATCAGAATCAGAGCTGGCTTAAGAGATAATATGAAAATAAATTGTGAGATTCATGTTATTTGTTGCTGAAGTACTCTTAGGTCTGGAAACAGAGCTTCCTAGTGGATCAGTTCACTTCTTATTGTGAAGAAAAAAAAAAAAACTAACTGAATAATGTTTGCTAGATTCAATCAAACTAATCCAGAATGCTGTTTTGAGCAGCAGCTAAAACTAATCACTCCAAAAGTACAAGAAGTTCTGCCCTGGGCAACTGTGAGTTAACCTACCCTGTACCTTGTTAGATTGTTTAATTTGTGATTGATTTTAAGTGATGACTGAAATAAACTACCCATAAAATGACTGTTGTTTTCAGGTGGTATGATTAAGGACTGGCTTTTCAGTGCTTATGGCCAGATCTGTTTATTCATTTTATGACTGACTACCTTTGGAGAAAAAAAATAGTGATGTAGCATAAGACTGCTTGTCAAGTTTCTTTCTTTAATTCTTTCTTTAGTTCCCTGTTAATCTTGTTTGTCTGGCTACCACTAGCAATCAGGTTAGCAGTTAGGTGGAAAGCCAAGGATGGTCACTGAAGTCCCATCCTTTCCTGCCTTTTCTTTGTAAGCAAGAAACAGTGATCACTACAAGCAGAACCCATTGAAGTTAGTGCTGATTACGTGCGGCCTTACCATATTTATTACATCATAAGAAAAAGCAATGTTAGATGCTATGTATCATGGTGGGACTTAGTCATGAAAGGGATGCTCAGTTTATTAAGGAGCAACTAGATATGGTTGGACTCAGAAATCCTTTTGGTGTTAATGTAAAATGCATTCCTTGCCTCTACTTTTAGACAGTTGCTGAAATGTAACCTTTTAGATTTGTTTTCATGGACATACATTCTTGTTACATTAAGTCCCAATGAGTCACACCATAGACATGAAATGTGGTGCTGAAAAATTTGACAGTAACTGTGTTCTAGTATTTTTCTCTTTTGACGTTTTTTTCACAATTTGTATAATACTGACATTGTGGATGAATAAGTAGGTATTTTGTGGAATTTAATAGAAAATCATGCTCAGAATACTTGTTGAAGGAAAATTGTAAAGGTAAATTTAAAAAGCATGCATTTGATTATAATCATTAACATTTTAAATGAATGTAATTGTGAGATTTGTAGAACTCTGCAGGGAAATGTACATGTTTGTAATAAAAAGGCCTCAAGCTGTTAAAACTGATAGAATTTCTGAAATGTCAAGAAAGTTCAGTTTGCACTAGACTTCTGAGTTTAAAAACAGGATGGAAAACATGATAGTATCTCTCTCTTCTGAAGAAAACTGAAATGTATCTGGCACAAGGAGTCCAGCAGTTGGAAGGAAGTATGAATATGGTTGGCACAAAATGCTGTTCCATTAGCAAGTGATTACATCTCTCTCTCCAATTAGTAGCATGGCATATAATTTGTGCTCTACATTACTTATTTCATAAAAAGTCATATCTTCAACCTATCCTATGTTTGCTAAATAAATTCTTTAAGCTAGAAAATGGATTATTATTCTTTAAATACCACTTATAGTTAGGGGAAGGCTTAAAATGAAAACGATTTCCTTAACAAGCTTAGATGAGCTATACAGGACAACAAAGCTCTGTGTCAGAACCTACAGCTATTGAAATCCAGGTTTAAAAAGATGGGATTAATTTTAAATCTGTTGTTATTTGCATTGAGGTTTTACACTTCTTATATTTAAAAGGGCTTTTAAGTCTCTGTCTTTACTGCATATCCTCTTATGTCAAGTCAATCAGAATTCAGGCTTGAGTGTTAGCAATTTAATTATTGCTATAAAACCTTCATTTTAGCACTGCTTATCTTTTAAAATAAATACAGAATAGTAATAACATTTCACTGAACTGAGTGATCTCACAAGGCTTTGCAGTCATACTACAATGGAAGTAAAATGGCTTTGCTGTGAATCATAGTTAGACCTTGGTATCAAGGAAACATTAATTATGGAGAAGAACTGCTGCTAGGCTGGGTTTCTCTCTTGTAACTATTCATACACCTCATCCCATAAAATCTCTCCAGAAACCAATTTGCAAGAGTTTAAACCTGATCAAGTACCTGTTTCCTTTCATTTCTAGAGGATTCTTCCTTTTGCAAAGAAGATTCAACAACAGTATCTAACACCAGGCAAAATATATTCTAGACAGGTTGTTAAACTTAAGTGAGAAGACTGATTCACATTCCATAAATACCTAAAGAACATGCCTGTCCTAGTTAAACAGTTGCCACTAAACAATAAAACATGTCTGTTTGCTTGTAGGAAATTGTCTGTCAATTACAGATAGGAAGATTCCAAAAGTTTGTGTTGTGTCATTAATCCCTGTGCACACATTTTTCCAACAGAAACCGTAAAGACTGAAATGAATTTAAAGTGAAATTGTGTTGCTTTGCAGTTGCCACAGCTAGGAGCATGCACAAATGCTATTGATACAGCTCATCTGACACTTGTTCTGCCATGATGACTTCATTGCGTGTTTGAGCCTCTGGAGGTGTTAGTTCATTGAAGTTTCAATACTTGGTGAATACACATGATATGCAAAACAGATCCTAAGTAGCACATTGAAGCTTCTTTGTTGAAAAAGCACTCTGTAGAATTTCCATTTAGGTTATGTAGATATTGCCCCTACAATGATTAGATCTCAATAATCTCTCAGTGTTACACCTCTTAAATAATAAGAATTTGTATGGACTTTGCTAAATTCAGCTCATAGTCCTTCTGAAATTAAAATTTCATCATGTGTCAACTGTAAGAACTAGTCCGGGTGACTTGGATTCACTTGTACTGCCTGGAAACTGGTGATCGGAAACCTGCTAGCATGCTATGAAAGCTTAAATTTCTGGAAAGAATTCCTCTAAGTTGTTTTGAAGAAATGGGACTAAAAATAGATGATTATGAATGAATGAAACAGCATTTCAGTGCAATCCTTAACTTATTGTTTCTCTAAACCTCTTGTTAGGCTCACATACACAACACCGTGACAGTCTGTTTCTCTCACCCTGACATGCCTTTTTTTTCAGTATTTCTAAAAAATAAGAATACATCCATAATATAACATTTCTCAGTTTCTAAATATGAGGAAAAAAAAATATGCCTTCAGACATCTGGAAAGGAAAATAGCTACCTTACAATTATCTAACCCTGCTAGTGCAGTCAGTTTAGAGAAGTTGCTGCATGTGCAGTGGATGGCACTGATTTCAGTAGTGGGCTCTGCAGACAAAGTGATCTGATCTGTGTAGATGACAGTCTGCTAAGGGAATTCCCAGCAGAGGAGTGGAGAGAATACAAATAAACTTTCCAGAGTAATTTGTTTCTATCATTGTCATGGATATAATCTGGGAGATTTTGTAGGAGAAGACATTCATGCTAAGTATATAATTTAAAATCTGACATTATATACTTGCTAATTTTAGTTGCCAAGATGCATCTGAGAGACATGTAGCATTAATTATTAATTATTGTTGCTGATGATAAAAATAAACCTATCATTAAGGCAGGCTCTGGGAGTATTTCCAATGCCAACAAATTTTCAATTTAATTTATTAACAAATATAAAGGTATTTTTTTTATTTCTCCCTCCAGTCAGACCATCAACTTATTTTGTACTCATCTCTCCCACCTGGAAAAGCCTGAGTAAATATATTAGCCTTGCACTGTGTTCTCAATGTCAGCACATTAAGCTCTGTCAGCTCTCCCATAGAAGCATGAAGGTAGGGAAAGGGATGAGGACACCTTCAGCTGTAGTGAGACAGCTGATCATTTTGACCTTATGAATGTCAAGTAGTACACAGAAGCAGTGGATGTTATGAAGAAAACTGGGTCTAAAACTCTTGTAAGGAGTAACAGAGTAAAGTCAGATTCTCTGTTTTCAGCCAGCAAAAAATAAAGTGAAATTGGTATAGCCTACAGGGAAAAGCTGTACTAGAGACAGTGGTGCTGTAAAATGCACAAACTTTGCTCTTATTGATTACAGTCATACATCAGTGGAACAAAAGGGTTTTGGTTTTTGTTTTTTTCGAATGTTTCCTTTGTGTTAACAGAAGATTCAGACTGGTCTGAAAGTGTCATCCACTGAGCGCTCCACATGTTAAGCAGGTTGATTTGAGCCATTACATATTTAGGCCTTGAACACTGGTATACCTGTGAAACAGATACCAGAAAAAAAAAAGCCTCAACTCCTATTGTGCATACAGACGAGCACAAATAAAAAATATTATCATCAAAGTTAACATTTAGAAATTCTTTGACATCTACGCAGGCTTTTTCCATTTTCAAAGAGTGAAGAAAATTTACAGAATGCAGACATTATGTTCCGACCATGTAGGCTTTCTTCAGTGCTTAAATTACACTGGAGAACAATTTTCTAGTGACAGCAATGCCCTGGAACTTCATAAGAAATAGAGGCAGCATCCAACTGCGGTGTTCAAATCCATATGTGGCTGTGGCCATTTGAGCAGGTTTTCTTTCAAGGTCATTTCCTAGAGGAAGTGACCATGTTCCAGGACCATAGGAGGGTTTACAGAATGCTCTAACATGGAGCCTGACAGAAACAACTTTCAGAAACAAAATCTTGTAAATAGATTTCACAAGTTAGAAGTTAGGAGGAACTTGTTAGAAGGCCATAGAAGTGGCCACAATGTGCAAGGTACACTTCTTACTTTCACTATGATACTCCCTGCTCTAGCTTAGATTTCACTGATTTTAAGAACTGTGCTCTGCATTCAACATAGATAGCTCTGTGCCAGCTAAAAATCCATCTCCTCCCACTGAGATACTATTTTGTTCAGCAGATAGTCTCTTAGAACATATTGTTTTACATGGGAACTGTTTGCATCCCATATACATTAAATTTTTAATATGAGACTCAATTAAACATAGAGTCAGGGGTTAATCGTGTGTTTAGCCATGTGATTAATGGCTCAAAATAACTGAACGGTTTTTATTTCCTTTAAAATGCTACTAATGTGTTCTTTAATAAGTCATAATTTGAATATAATAAAATGTCTCAATCAAGGATAATTGTATTGTTTAGAATCAATCTGAAAATGATACAGTGGCATTGCTTTTAATCTGAGACTGTATGGCAGACATCTATGTTTCTTTCAGCTTTATGTACAATGCTGCATTTTGCTTGATATTTATGGTTATTTACCTTTAAAAGTAACCAAATCTAAATTGGAAAAGAGCTCAAAGTACTTCAGTAAAAGAATTTTTATATATGCTCATAATTTCTGATTAGGAAGGACAAAGATGCTAAAAACAAAGATAATGTGTTACTAGCAACAGTTACTGTCTTTAATTGCATCCAGTGTGTTCCAGCCCATAATAAGTATGACTGGAAAACAGCAGACCAACATGTTCACTAGACAGGACAGCTATGCATTCTTCTTCTCTCAAACATCAACTCTTGAGAAAATTCTTATCATCAAAACAGCTGTGATACTGCTGGCTTTGGGAAGAAGAGGGGCACAGTAACATAGTTTCAAATTCTAACTACAGTGAAAAATACAGGTCACTTCCTGAGCAGGAGTGAAGTTGTTCATCTCCTTATGCAGTATATCTGTCACTTAATGTGAGGAGATAAGAACCCCCAGCCCGTCCTGGTTTCAGCTGAGAGCACACCAATGTTTTGGTTGTTGCTGAGTGATGGCTCCATGCCTGGGGCCTGGCAAAGCCAAGGGCCACCTCCTTTATGGCGCAAGCAGCAGGGCATGGGGGGTGGAGCCAGGACAGCTGTCCTGGATTGGCCAAGGGGTTATTCCAGTCCACATGACATCACGGGGAAGGCTATAAAGTTGTGATGAGCTAGCTAGGGGGCTGGCTGCTACTCAGGGATTGGCTGGGTGTTGGCCAGTAGATGGTGAGATGTTGCGTGGCTAGCAGGGCGTCAGTTGGCAGGCAGCTATATTGTTAGCTGGGCATTGGTCAACAGGTGGCGAGTAATTGCATTGTGGAGATACATATACATATATAGTTATCATAGCTATTTCTTTTTTTTCCCCCTTTTGTATATTAGTAAATAGTTTTTATCTCAACCCACAAGTTCTATTTTGTTTCCTATTCTCTTTTCCATCCCACTGCTAGGGGTTTGTGAGTGAACTCCTGTGTGGTGCTTAGCTGCCTGCCAGGTTAAACCACAAGACGTCCATTTCTCATAGGTACGAACAAAGAACTGCTTTAGGCATCCCCTGAAAAAAATGATCTGTCTTCAAATTGAAGATGGACAAATTAAAGTGGCAAATTCATAGTCTCTTTTTTCATTAGTTTCCCTTTCTTCTTTCTTTTTCCTTTTTTTTTTTAATCTTCATTCCTTTCTTGTCTAGTTTTATGATTTGCCATCTTCTATTTTTGGTTCTACTTTCCTCACCCTTTTCTTTCTTCCCCACATAATATTGTTTCCTTGTTTCCAACATTATGATCAAAGCCATGATTTGGAAATTCAGTGACACCTATACAAACCTCCTCCATTCTCAAAGAGTGAAGAAAATTTATAGGATGCAGACATTACCTTCTGATCATGTAGACTTTCGTCAGTCTTTAAATTTCATTGAAGGACAATTTTCTGATGATGGCAAGGCACTGGAACTTTGTAAGAAATAGACAGCATCCAACTCCCAACTACAGTATTCAAATCCATATGTGTTTGTGTCCAGTCAGATAGGTTTTGTTTCCATGTTCCTGGATCATTGTAGGATTTATCCAGTTCTCCAATGTGGAGTATGACAGAAACAACATCTTTGAGGGCTTACAACTTGTAAGGTTCCTTCTCTGCTTTTTTAATTCTTCCTTCTGTTCTGCCTTATTATTTGTTTGTCTCTTCTTTTTCATTGCTGATCCATTCTTTCTCTCTGTTGAAGCATGTGTAGACTTCCATAGTTCTCAACAGATAAACTCTTTTGAAATAATGGCCATCTTCCATTGTTCCCTTCAAATGATCAAATTTTCTTTGTCAAGGAATATATGCTGAATATTTCAGGCACAGTTATAACACTTGATTGCAATAGCTCTGCCTCGTAGAGAAATGAGAGGTAATAGGAAGCGTGATTATGAGATGTGATAGCTCAGTAGGACTCCCATCATATACCAGTGAGTCTTCCGTTGTATGCAAGCAGTTCTCCATTGCTGGGCTTTTCAATAAATGTTTTGTTTTTCTTTCTTTTATTAAGATACAGTTTAAAAGACAGTGAGAAGTAGAAATTATAATCCTGTATATTTATTATAGAATTCCATTACAATGATGCTGTACATGATTTTGTATCTGTAATGGAATTTTATTATGTCTTCCACGCAAAATTCAGTAGCACTAGACAGGGAGATAACAACCTAAATCAGATTGCAATCTACTCCATCTGTGACAGCCCCATGGCACAGAATAGTAGGATTGAAAAAACACCTCATGACCGCAAGAGAGCCAAGTGCTCTAAAGGCCTGTCCTGAAGCCTTTTCACAAAATCATACATCCTGTCATGCAATTGCCCTGTTGCTGTATGGCTTTTTGCTCTTACAGGAAATCACACTATGTCACATTTTTTTCTTTAGCAAGATGAACAACACTATTGCTTTTGCTATACTCAACTTTTAGAGTAAGCCAGGCATTTTTTGTTTCATTTACGACTAGTATTATCTTTTAAAAAATCAAATCTACCTTTACAATATTGCTATTTCTACCAGTTGAAAGAATTAAACATTTTAACAGAGTGAATTAATAATAAATAAACAGGTTATTTATTACAAACCCATCTTCCAGGCTGGCTTAGGCAGTTTTTCTTTTTTAATCTCAGCTGTCAGACACTGAGAACATTACACTGATGCTCAGAACATCATATCTTAGTCTATTTCTGCCCTGAATCTTATGCTGTACATACGTGTACTAGAATGTGCCTTTTAAAATCCATATTTAACTATGAGCTGGGTTTACAAACAAGCAACAGGGCTGGGTTGTCAGTTGGCTTGTACCTGCAGCCAGCAAACTCTTACCAACTAGCAGGTACAGATTAACAGAAGACTACATGAAAACTGTCACACTCAGCACACATGGGCATCCTTTCAAAATGCAAACAGGCTGTAAAACCTCCACTGCCTGGTTAAGCAGTTAGTTTACAATTGCTTTGTATCAAGCGCTCAGCACAAAGTATCTTGACTATACTGGCAAATATATCCCTCTTCATTTCTACTTGCTGCTTTTCAAAGAATAATAGCATGGTTGCTGTTCTTTTGGTTTCTTTAATTCCATATATGGAATTCATTGCCTCCCAACTCTCATTTAGGGGTAGATTTTCTATACGGAGCTTTCTAGACTGCACAATGCCCCAGATTATAATGGGGGTATGCAGCATAAAATCCTGCAGCGCTTTGAAATTAAGCTTAAAACCCCGCAGAGCTTTGGAAATGAGAGATTTTTCTACAGCAATATGTGTTGCAGCAGAGTGTAGAAAGGCCCAGGGACTTTCACAAATATTACTGGAGCAGGAGTAAGGTGTTTTACACAGGTCCTGTCAAAAGAAGACAATTTTGTATTAACTATGTCTGCGAAAATAACAACATACCATACGTTTGATCTACTGTTAGATAAACTATGAAAGAATACTTGTGGCACATCTAACACAAAAGCAAAATTTCTTTTGCTCTTGTTTTGCCATAATATTAATCTGTTTAGTTGTGGATGCTCTTTTTCTTCTTTGTCTTCTAACAATTCCTATGATATTTTTTTTATTTTTAAAGTACATTTAAATGAAAAGATCTCACCATTTGCTATACAGCTGTAGTAAACAGAACAGTTAATCAAGAGCATCTGATAGACGATAATGCCTGCAACTGAATTAGACCCTAATTCTGAAGTGAATTCTGTAGAGCCCAACCAAAGCTTTTCTCTTTAGGATAGGCCTTTTATTGTAATGATTGCGGTATCATAAAGAAGATAAAATAAACATTATTACACAATTCTGTGGATCAGCTAGTTTTTAAAACATTGTTCCTGAACAGCAGTTCCCAGTTTACATATTAAAATACCTGTGTGGAGACGTTCTGTGTATTTGATTTAAAATAGAAGTTTTTTATCTTTCTTTTAGGTTTTTGGAGAATATGCAATGCTCCTCTTGAAAATATGTAATTCCAGAGCAGTGTAGAATAAATTCTAAAGAACTCCATTAAGTTCTATCACACATTTTTTTGTGCATATGTGTGTGAGAGTGTGTGTGCATATGTGCAGGATTCTCCAAATACAAATCAACAATATGTTAATTTTAATTTTCAAATACACAACTTTCTTTAATTCTGATGGGATCTATGACTGTGTATCAGACTAGAATATGGTCCATTAATGATTAAATTTACCAGCTTAAAAAAGCTTAGGTCAAACTGCATTGGTTTTTGGTGCATTGTTTTTGGTTTCTTGGTTCATTCCCAATAGCAACACACAAAGAAAATGAAGACAATGTGATAAATGCATAAATAATTAGAATCAGGAAAATATCTGAACTCAAAGGCACGAGAAACCCACAATGCACCTTATTGCATCAAAAGGCAATATGCTATTTTAGATTTTTTTTTTCTTTCTTTGAAGATATGTATGAGAATATTAAAGTGGAACTTTGAAAGTCAATAAATCTAAAAATTTTTTTTTAATTGTTTTAGGATATTGTAGTATGTATCAATGCATAGTATCAGTTATACATTCCTCTCCTCTCATTTGAAGTAAATTAACATTTATTAATTTGAACAATTCAATTAATCAAGTCTTTCTTACTCTTTCAAATATTACAGAGCTCAAAATAATGCTTAGCCTTTTATCCAAACTGACAGTGGTAGGTGACATGTTTACTGTAAAGAAGCATTGGATAATTTTCTGCATATTTGACATTTAGTTCTTGACATCAAATGATTTCCTGTATAACTTGTCTCACATTCATGGCATTTTATTTTTTGTTAGAAGTATCTGCAACTTTTGTGGCAATAAGAAGTTGTGAACATGCAACAAGTCCATGAGCAAGCTGCTTGAATTGGGTCCTATTTTGTGCAATGGTATACTTGCTTTCCAGTGAGCAGAGAATCAAGTGATGTTTTACGTTAAGTAGTCATGACATTGTATCCAGCTGAATTTATTACTCTTTCTATTAAGTCTTTCTCTGAGCAATCACAGTACTGACAAGGCTGCCATGTTAACATTTTTAAGCAGCTAGCGGGGTTGATTTGCCTACAGGCTCCCAGGGGACAGTGGGTGTTCCAATCATTTTACAAAAAGAAGTAACAGATTTTACTCTCTTGAATGACTGTGCCATTTTGACTAGCCCTCTAGATTCTTCTGCAGAAAACTTATTACATGATCAGAAACATTAGTATAGATATGCAATATAATACTAAGCTGATTTAACTTTTCAGTTCTTCAACTACAGATCTTGCCATGTATTAGCTAAAATTTGTGTGCCATAGAGGACTTGTTAACTTAGCCTGATTTTCCGTATCTTCTCTACTTTTGGAGTAGAAAGTATTGATTTGTTTCTTAATCTAACTAGGGGCTTTAGTATGATATTTGGCATTTAACAAAAGGGTATTGTTAACAAGACAGCACCTTTCTTGAAAATAATATGCAAGCACAAGTCATCAGCTCTAGCATTGTAACAGCTTAACTTAAAGCAGTTGAAATTACTATAGATGTGAACTTCGTCAGCTTTAAAATTGTATTTTAGTGCTAAGACCGTTTCCATTAGGCGTTCCCCCAATGATAAGTGTGAAGTATTGTTCAGAATACGGTATTCTGAATTTACTGAATTCAGTGGCATTTCTGTGGCAACTCTAATAGCTTAATGGTTTTTCTCCTTGAGAAATAACTCAAGCACTTTGTTACAGGAATACATTCTGAAATGAGTACAGATACCTTTTATTTTAAAAAAGATATATATTTAGTCCCTTCCAACCCCTACAATTCTGTGGTTCTGTGAAATCTCAAGTCTTCCAGATTATAGTTTCAGACTTGATAAAAAATGTACCCATCTCTGTGGAGCCAAGCATCTCAGCACATTGCTTACCTCCAAACCTGTGTGTAACATCGAAACCTGATATTTCCCCAAGTACTAACTCTGAAGGGCTTAATCTGGTCTGTGTTCTGAGAGATTATCTAATTTACAATGACAGAGACAGTCTCTTAACCAAACATGCCTAGCACAGCAATTTTTTCACACTGGGAGCCAGACTCTGGATGAAGAAAGTATAAATTCATAAGTTCCCACTGTCAAGTTCTGTAGTACAGGTTAAAATGTGACAAGGAGTATTCTTTTCTAAAACTGGTGAAGAGTAAAATTCAGGACTAATTCATACAAAGCAACTCCTGTATAATTCATGTGCTGTCTTGAAATAATTTAAATTTCAATAAATGCTTTCCACGTTTGAAACCTAATTGCCCGCCAGTAACACATTCTTAAGCAAAGATTTTAACATACCAAGCATTTGTGCATGAAGTTGTTGTTAATTGTTGTTCCATAATGGAAATGTGCTGTTGATTGTAATAGGATGTAATCATATATTTAGAGACAGATCAAATCTACCTAAACACACATCTGCTGATCTCCTTTGGAAGCAGTTAACCTGGTTCTCAGTTGTGCAAAGAAAATGGTGGGAGTGCAGCACTTGTACGGCCCCACTGCTCCCAGTTATGGGGTGGCTCATCCAGAGCTGCCTAGGAGTTGATGCACAGTGCTGCTCTCTGCCACATGGAGGAACAAACTCTAAGAGCCTCTTTTTTCGTACTGACTGTCTGCACACTTGTCTTAAGAGAGCTATTTTCCAACAGCAGTCTCCATCCTGTAAACATTTTCTAACAAAATAGGACCTATGAAATAGTAAATTGAAAATATGTCAGATTCATTTAGATTGTTACCACAGTGTCAAGTTTTATTTAAATAAAAAGAAAAAATTACATGCATAAAGCTGTCTATAGATTGTTGCTTGCAATTTTCTTTTATTTATTTATTTATTTATTGGTCATAAAATTGTTTGAGTTGGAAGGCATCTTTAAAGGTCATCTAGTCCAACTCCCCTGCAATTAACAGGTTGCTCAGAGCCAGGTCCAGTCTGACATTGAATGTCTCCAGTGATGGTGCTTCCACTACAGCTCTGGGCAACCTGTTCCAGCGCTTCACCACCCTAAATATGGTTTTTTTTTTTCATCTTTAAGTCCTTACCTTTGTGATGTTCTTAGGACACACTGTGAAGTGAAGAAGAATAACTAGAAAATGTTGATTTTGAGGATTGTATTTTAAAACAGGTCTTATAGATTTTCAATCACATATTTGTTGAAAAATATTGTTTAATTCACAAAAGGATAAAGCTTGTTAATAGACTATACAATTAAGCAGATGAAAGCAGTCAACCTTATTAAGCTTCATTTTCCATATATCATATCGCATGAAAGGCAACATTTTTACTTTATTGTATGGTTTCATTATGGCCAAGATCATAGGAGATTTTGAGAAGTTTGCGATGGGTTTATTACGTTTAATGAGCATGCAATATATGGCTTCTCAGCCTTGGCTGACATTTTGAAATTAGACTTCCAACAGAGAAATCTTGTCAGGGATGGCTTTTAGATTACTCAAGCTTTCATGATTAGAGCTTTTCATACATAATGTCAAGTACAATCATCAGTTAAGTGCTAAATGAGCATACTATTGCTAAGGTAGTAACAATACAGAGAATAATGACTCTAGAGAGTCTGATTTTTGCTGACTTGGAACTTTATTCATAATTCTATTTTAAAATGTAGGAGGAAACATAAAAGAGAAATAAATATTGTTTTATCTATTCATACAACAATCATACCCCTGACATGAACAGAAAGCATGAGATTTGATTTGTAGAGAAACTTAGCAGTTTTCAACATTTTACTGCAAAACACAACCCTTCTGTCACTTTGGAAAGCAAACAAACACTTTCAAACCGTACTAGTTTTTAGCAGTTTTGTATTTCTTAGAAGTTTAGAAATTATCTTTTCCCGTCCCTGGCTCTCGTCCTGCCTTGACATCCCTGTAAGTAGGTCTGAGCTCCAATCAGGCAAAACATGATTTTTCAAATAAAAGTCTGGTCTTGCATTCAACGGTTACCATTCTACCAACCCAGTCCCAATTTATGTTTTCTTTCTTTTTTAATTTATTAATTGTACAGTGTAAACTAATTAATGTCTCAAATATTTTCTTGCCATTTAATGTTTCTTATTTTGAAAACAAGCATCCTCAGAATTTATCTACCAATCGAAGAACATTATTCTGTGACAACAGTTCAATTCACTGAAGTTTTCTTTTAATTACCTTGAGTCTTAATGTGTTTGATCTTAGCAACTGTTATCAACCAATGCAGTTATCTTTTCTCTGTTCTGTATTTTTGCACTACTTGCTGACAATGTGTTTCCAGCAATGTGTATTCTGTACATTTCCGTATGATTGCTGTTCTTTAAAATGTAGAAAATGTTAGTGCTGCAAGTACCCCATGAGGCAATTCTGCAAGGCACTGAGCCAAATAGATTACTGGCATAAGCAGGCCAACTTCTATTGACTTTAACATTATCAGGACAATTTATACTAATGTCAGATTTTGTTTACCTCACTTCATCTGACAAAGAACATCCCATATCCCATCAGTTTCCATACTTTGCTTTTGATTGAACAATTTTAGGCTGTAACTGACTGTGGCATCTCATTCTTTGTGTTTTCATTTTATTTTTTTTTCCCTGAAATGATGCAGCCATCTGACATCAGGCTGTGGAAATAAAAATGGCCAGAAAGCTGCTTCTAGTATCCCTTGGAGGATCATTTCAGTGTGAAATTCTCAGCCCAGGGTGGTAATATAAGTTAAATCTCAAAGCCAGCAACTGGTCCAGCTGAGTCTGTAGCATTTAAAAAAGGAGACATTATTCTGTATTTCTCCTCCACTCCCTTCCAGTGCTGACCAAGGGTTCCAGGTGGGGTTTATTGCAGCCCTGTGCGAAATACACCACTACTCAGGATATTCCAGCACCAGCCCTGTGTATAACAGCACCAAAGTGGTTATACTGAAAAGATAATTTTTGCATGCAACTGTTGCATACCACTTTCTGAATTGCACTCCGCATGCTGTCACCATGCCTGAAGACCTAATATCTGAGATTTACTAAACTCAACACATGATAAAATGAAGGCCACTAGATATTTACAGAAGTCCTTAAAAATGTAAAAAATAGATTAAAAACAGTGGCAATTTCATTACGAAAGGTAATTTCAGTTTCTGGATCAAAATTCATATATTATTGGAAACTTGTATTATCAAGTTAAACAGAAACAAACAGTGAACTCCAGCTTATTCATTCTACCTTTTTCAGGTTACATTTTCACACATCTGAGAAAAAATTACTTTCTGACTTCGTTTGGTGAGAGATTAGTTTCCTGCCAAGACAAGCCAGTAAAGCTCAGTCAGTATGTCAGCTAGGTTCCCAAAAGTCACAGTAGAAGAAGCCAGCCACTCTCTTGCAAGAGTCAACAAGAGAAGTTTTGTTAAAAATCATTAAAATTGGTGATGCAGAATGAGAGAGAAGTAAAATAGAAAATCATTTTGTAGGAAGCATAATATTGTATCTCCTGCTTTGGATTTTTAGGTCAGTTTCAAGATCCTCTGCATTTTAAGTCCATCATCAAAAATATCAATCATGGTGTTCTCTGAGGTTTTCGATATCTCTTCCAGATATAAAAATAATAAAGATTAAAACATTCTGACATTTGAAAGGGGAGAGGAGCACACTGAAAGGATCTCCTTCTCAAAATCAAAATTATTCAGTTATTTCCTGAATATTTTCCATATAGGTCAAGTTTGTTCTCAAATTATCTTGAAGACAGTCTGACAGTAAAATACTGAAATTGTATGAAGAATATTGTTTTTACTGCAAGTCTTCCCAGCTATTTATGGCTAAATCAGATTAATGACACTATGTTCCTATCAGGAGAGTCCTCAGAATCCCCTAAATGCCTTTTAGTTTCCAACAATGAACTAAGATTAATCTTCTGTATTTGTTTGCATTCATGCCTTCCAAAATATTATAGGTCAATACAATAATGGATGTAAATTATGAATTTTTAACCAATTAACTGAGAAAATGGAAAGTCTGAATATAGCAATGTCAGAACCAGATATTATAATATTTCAGAACAAATTTGGGCAATGACAGCTTTCGTTTTCCATTAGCTACTTCTGTCCAGACAGAAAGGGTCCTCTCTTTATCTCGTTCAGCATTAGAATGGCAGGGTACACCTTCCTCTTCCATCACAAACAAACACAATAGACAATGATGCAGCTATCGTGACTCTCTTTCATAACTGTCTTCTTTCTCTCTGCAATTTTCTTGTCTTCTTTTTCTGTCAAGTCAAGCAGGAGAAGCTTATTTAGTGACTGTCTTGATGAATATAAACACATCATTCACAGATTTGGGAAAAAATACCTATTTGTGCGTTGGTTTGGAGATTTATTGCCAATATATTACCATGAAGTGTGCTTTACTACAGTACATTTTGAAGCTACTTCCCAAAAATAGCACCTTTTCAGACTTCCCCATCAAGAAAAGACCAGGTGTGAATATTCACTGAAGACATGGATACAGAGATTGTGGGCACATCTCTGACAAAGGAGGAGCAGTATTTCCAAGACATTGTGCCCCATGAAATCACCATGGAAGTGGGACCCTATACAAATACAAATGTAATGAGTGCCCATTCTGAACGACTTTTTGCAGCTTTTGGATAAGCCTCCTAGTAAATGAGATTTTCAAATGCATCCCTATTATGCCTGAACTTTTGTCAGTGTCTTGATTTGAGGGAAGAATCATAAAATTGCAGGGATTGGAAGGGACCTCTAGAGATCTTCAAGTCCGACTCCCCAGCCAGAGTTCCCTACAGCAGGCCACACAAGTAGGCATCCAGATGTGTCCAGAATGCATAAGAATCAATTGCTACTCTATCAGATACACTTGACTACACTCCATCAACTGCTGGCAAATTTTCTACAGCCATAGTCGGTCTTGATTTTCTCATTGATCTGACAAAATCTGTTGTAATAGAAGAGAGCTCCCATGCACATGGGTCTTGCACATAAGCCTCTGTAGTAAATCTCTCTGAACTAACTCTAGGAACTGACAATTTCTTAAAGCACTAAACAGCTTTGTTTTTAAAAATCAAAATTATCATGTTTAAACATTTTATAGCTTAGTGATGAGAGCTGGGTATTGCTTGGCAGTTTTCACTTCATCTACCGATCACTCCTTCCAAAGCAGAGAATGATAGTTGATCTTTGCACACTGACACACTAATGACAGCTACTCAAAGAGAAGCATCTGCCAATAATGAGCATACTGAGTTCTCTCTTACACCTACCAGTCCCTGCTTACGACACCCTTTGTCTTTATCCTGAAAATACCGTACAAGTGTTTCCAATCAAGATTAAGACTTTATTTCCTCTCTGCTTCTCCACATATCCTTTGCAAGTCTTATATTTTGCACCTTCGTTGTTATAAAAATAACATCACTCACATAAGTAACACAAGTTAAACTGATAATCTCAGTATTTAAAATATGGCCCGTTGGATATCAGGACATTGAAATATTTTCCAGCCTTGACTCCCTAGCTCAGATTTCTTTTAGTAAAGGAAAAGTAAGATATGTTTATAAGAAATCTGTAGATAATATGGTGTTTGTTCTTTTCCTTTTTTTCTTCAGAAGTTTGGTTCTGTACACTTGAGAGAGCCATAATCAATTAATTTTTTAATGACTTGATCATACCTACCTAAGTTTCACTATCTTCTTTTTCTTGCTATGATCTTTAGAGTCATTAGTCGAATAGTGGGAGTAATTGAAGGGCCTTAAAATATTGAAGACAAAATTTAATCTCATCTTCTGAACAACAGATGTGATCAGTGTGAAATATCTTTTCTATACAAGTCTCTGTAAAAAATATTTTCTCACTTTTCTTTTGAAAATCAAAAGAAGAATCTGTTGTCTGTCCACATTTTTTTGGCTAAGATACTATGTAGAAAATATGATATATCTTATATTTGATTTTCTCACTTCACATTTGCCCATTTATTTTACAGTGTATGAGTGACACCATTTGTAGAAGACATAATTGCAAAATGTGTAGACTGTGTTGTATAAAAAAGGATTATGCTGATCAATTAGGAAGCTTAAGATTTCTGAATTTTGTAAATGAATAAGATATACATTTATTGCATTTTTAAGATCAAAAAGTTATTTATGCTTGTCATAACTCTGTATAACTAAAGGAGTTCTTAAAAGTAAAAAATCTGTTCCTTAAATTTTTGAAGATTTATTAATTAACCTGAACAAATAGAATAATGAGAAACTTACATTTATAATTAATTGATTAGGCAAACAAAAAAGTCCATTTATATCTGCATCTAATATGTTATGCAAGTTGTCTAACTCTGAGGCAAGGTCATGGCACCACTATAGTTTCTTTCTATTTTTAATCACTGTGAGCATGTCATGTTTATTAACACTTAAGCCACAAAGCAAGCCAATATTTGAGAAACAACTTAAAGCAGATGAATAGATTTGTATTTTGTATTTTTTTGTATCCTTTTCTTCCCTCTTCCCTCTGGGAAGGGACACATAAGGTCTTCAGCGACATCACCTGTGGCATACATCAGAAAAGTTGCCTGATATTACCCGTTACACTACAAGCCACTGACACTGCTGAAATCTCTAGATGGAGCAAGGCCCTCACAATGGCTTTTATCTCGCAGCCATTTGTGAACTGGGCTTCATTACTGCAGGGATCTGGAGCTGTTCCTTTCAGAAGTTTCCTCTTTCCCTGTTAAAACACCTCTGCAGTATTGCTATGAAGTTTCTTTTTCTTCAATCCTTTTTAAATAGCATGCTTCTTTCCACTCCTCATGTCATACTGGGTGACAATGTGAACAAAGATGCCTAATATTTGAGCTTCACCTGGGGACATTCTTTCTGATTATTTTCCTCACTCTCCTGCATTTTGTAGTCCTCTCTCCCCCACACCTCTGCACAGATTGCTACCAATCTACCATTTCAGCTGTGTATTTTATATAAATAGAGCTCATTTCTGGTGGTCAAACTGATCTCTGCCAACACCAAAAATATCAGTTAGGACAAATCTGCTGCCTAGAGATAACAGACAAAAAACTTGTTGATCAGGATGAGCTGTGCCTTCAAACCCATCTGCAACAAGATGGAATCTATAACTCAGGTCCAATGGCAAGGGTTTGAGCAGCCTTGCAAACTTAACCTGACCAAACCACTGCACTACAGGGAAAGAGGATGTCTCTCAGTATCACAGATTTAGAACTTCCCGTGTTGAACAGTGTGATTCCTTGCTAGTACAAAAAGCCACAGAGATCAAAAATCTGACCCATTCAGTTCCAGCCACACTAGGAACATTCTTTCATCAAGATCTATCACTGTTTTTTGGCAGATGTAATTTCACTAATTCTAGTTGCTTTGCTAATACAATAAACACGTATCTCAAATCCCTCGTCTCTGAAATAAGTGATGTATAAGTACTCCTGCCATACCAATTTCAAACCAGAAAAATAGGATTAGAACAAAGTGAACCAATCCAGTGGCTAGGATAAGCTAAACAAGCACAAGGCTCACACAGTCCTATTTAACAATCTTAAGACATTAGATGTGTAGAAAGCAGTGCAGCAATTATTCTCAGATTTTCTTTTCTTTTTTTTTAATTACAGACATATACACGCCTAGTCTTCTTTATTTGTGGCACAAATGTTTTTCTGAAGAGATCTGTTTCAGAGACTGAGACATGCCTTTCCTAAAAATTCTTTATTGTACTAAATAAATAAATAGAAATTCGTTTACAAAAGTAGGTTTCTGAGAAATGTGTGTAGCACATACAAGAAAGACTGAGAAACGATTCTTGTATCAAAATTGATTGGAAAACTCTATAGTTAAAAGAAAATTAATCCTAAATTAATGTCTTATTCATCAATTTGTTAAATTCTCATCTCCAAAAAAAAAAAAAAAAATCTCTGTGCCTCCAGCCAGCAATTTTAAAAATGCTACTTCATTTATCAACTCACAAAAAAAAAAAAGAAAAATGAAAAAAAAAGAGGACTAACACAAAACAAGAGTGACATTTCTGAAACAACTTCAGTGATTATGAAATGACATTTTTCTTTTCAGTTTTAACAGAAGACAATTTATATATAATTTCCAGGAAACAGCTGGAAACAAAAGAGTTGCAAAGAACCAAAAGTCTTAGCTCCTGGAAACCAGGAGTGTTGCTAGTAGATCTTTTGAATCTAGTAAGCTAAATTTGCAGATAACCATAGATTCAAAATAACCTTTGAGATCCTCAACAGGCATTCTACTTTGTTTTTGATGAATCTGAGGATCTTGCTGAGCCTGTCTGCTCCAGTCAGGTAAAATATTGGATAGCAAAATGATATCAACAATGCAAAGATCTATTTTTATAACATCTGAATCGGTATCTATGGCAACATTTTTTAGTCTATTTAGATTTTTTTTTAATCTCTGTCTCTACCATTCTCGCATTATTCTGTTGAGTGACAGATATTGATAAAAAGATAAAACTTCATACAAATAAAAGTTGAGCTCTGAAGAGTAGGTGATTGTTTGCTGAATGTTTGACCTTTCCTTTTAACAGATAGTTGAAAGATTTTCCACAAAATTTCTTTCCTTTTCTTTGAGAAAAAGATATTTAAAACAAGAAAGATACATTCAACTTGAAATTCAATTACTCCAATTATTCATAAATATGTGCTTTTCCTCTTTGAGTCTGAGTGTTTCATGAGTGGTGTGTGTCACCATTACTGTTTTATAGCTGGAGGAGGCAAGTACAGAAAGGAGAAAAAAATATCCAAGGTCAGTGAGCCAGCTAACAGTTTCACTCACTCTAGTAAAAGATTTACAGATTTTTGGTATCTTAACAGTATCTCTGATGCTACACTTTATACCTAAGCTCACCACATTCGGAAGACATTTTTGTTACATTATATGTTTGCATCCCTCTTCTGCTTCTATATGAAAAAATGCACAGAAATAAGCAGGAAGTAGGACTACACCCTGAGAACTATGAAACAGTCTGCCTCAAAGTGCTGTTAAATTCACAGAGAAATCACTATGAACATAGAGGAAATTTGTTTTTGTAAAATGCTGTTCATTTATATTAAATCAAAATATTTAATGCAGAATAATAATCTTCACTATATATTCTTTCTTGAAGGATAAAGAAAATATAACACTGGAGGGTAATGGTCATAAAGGAGAGAGGATAATATTACTGAGCAATTTAGAAGTGAAAAGCAGTTGGTGTTGGCTTGGGTGACCTGTGCAAAAGTTTTTTTGAGGATCTTGGACCTTTGTCTAAATAGATCAACAGAGGAGTGTCTGTTCTTCACAACTGTAGAGATGAAAGGGATTTTCTTTACAGAGACAGAACACTTATTCCTCATGATTTGACCTGATTTTTAAAATTATCTGACAAAATTTTGCTACCTGAGAGCTTTAGATCATAAGAACAGCAGTACTGAGTCAGCTCTGATCTGTCTTATTTGCTGTGCTATGTTAAGCAGACATTTAGGGAAGTATAGAAGGATAGAGAATGAATGATCCTTCCTCTGCTACTCCTCCCTAGCTTTTTGCAGTCAGCAATTTAAAGATTGTCAGTGAATACTGCAACCAAAGCATCCAGCAGTCATCCTATTCTTTTACTCATTTTAAACTCATGTATCCCTTCAGCTACCTTCAAATTCTGAAGCAGTGAGTCCCACATTTCAATTTTGTAATCTATTGAAGACATAAAGTAGTATGGTGAGCATTCTAGTTCTAACACTTGAAATTTTAGGTACTGTAAATCACACTGTTTGTATCCTGATCAGAATTGTTCGTCTTCACACAACCTTTCCCAGTAACTGGAACTACATTTTAAAAAATTAACCACAGTTGAGACTGATTCACTTGTATCCAACACTCAGACACAAAATTGTAGATGACCTGCTGCATCCTGTAGTCTGTTTTTTCAAGAAAAAGATGAAGTTCTGTGACACAAATCGAAGTCACAATTTGCTTATAGTGCTGTGACACAAATCAAATAGTCACATTCTGCTTATTCAGCATGTACTTATAGTTTTAAAAGCCATCAATTCTCTTACTAATATTATAAACTCTGGAGTCCCTTTAACTGAAAACATTATTATTAGATGATTTTTAATTTAGAATAAGAAACTGGGAAAGGAAATTTTGAAACATGTATAGTAATGGTTTATTGCGATCAATTGAGTAATTGAATGTTCTCACCAGAGAACTAAAAAAAACAGTCCATTAGCAATGTCAACCAGAGTTTCTGTGCCACGTAGTGACCAGAAGCTATCTTACAATTAGCCAATGAAATGTGAAATAAATAGACACAAATATTCTTAAAAACTGTTTTTAATGAATAAAAATAGCAGATGTTAGGTACAGGAAAGGGATAGAAAGGAGAAGGGTTAAAAAAAAAAAAAAAGGGGCCACAAAACATCTGCATTATCTGGCTGAAGCTGATTCAATTTAGTTCTAAAATAATTACTAACAAGCTTTTACCATAAAGCTGTCACAGCATTACCACCTACATGGGTCAAAAACAATTTATCTTTAGAAACCGAGTCTAACATGGATTGAGAAGGTAATATTAATGAAGGAAAGAACCAGGAAATAGCAAGACACTTAAGGCTAACTAGAGTTAAAATCAATGACAAGATGCAGTCAGAAACACGAGTAATTTATTGAGCATTAATAGATTTGGATAAGTAGACTTTCTTCTGATATGTGGGGTAAAGATTAATTAGCAGTTTTGTAAACTGAGCACTTCTGTTTGACCTTTGAGTAATATATAAAACAAGTCTTCAAGAAACGCATTTGATCTTTTCCTGCATGGTATTCACTGCTGTACTTATCCACAACTGCATACCAAATCTCTTTGGGGAAAGATAGGATTAAATTTCGGTGAAGGCAATACCCCAAATGATTATGTGATTAGTAGCCATGTCTGTCAGGTGTCCTGGAATTCTTAGCTCTGTACCAACACAGGGAGAGCACTGCCTGCTTTTCTTTCAAGGAGATTGCAGTCTAAATCATACACAGAGTTGACATAATTCAAAACACCAATCTCAAGGCAATAAAGATATGGTTTTATTTAAGTCCAACTTCTCTTTGGTAAGATAAATGTTCATTCATACAATAACCTCATACACTTCATTAGAGAATACAAATTATCTTATTTATAAGTATTTATCTCTTTCCTTTCTATCTGCACATGAACACTGTTCTGTAATGAGTGGAGCTGAAGATTAAATAGCCCAAACAAGTACTGGAATCTCAGACCATCTTCTTTGATACAAAATACACATGTACAGGAATACTGTACGTTTTAAACAAGCCAAGGCCAATGGAAAGATTGCTTATTTTTCTAATCCAGAAATTTGGCTTGAAGTAATATGATAGAAGAGCTATTCCTGTTTGTACTCTGCCCGCTTTCCCTTGTCACTCACTTCATTCTTTGCTCCTTTAAAATACACAGGTTGTTACAGTGTCCCTCTAATAATTAGAATTTACAATTTCAATAATCACACTAAAGAAATAATTGTGAAAGATTCTACATTTCTTTGTCAGAAATATTTTTTGTCGATACTACAGGCTTCTTATTCTTCTGATTTAGTATAGCAAGTAAATACAGATGAATGAATGTGATACCTTGGAGAATTTTCTCTTTGTGGGAATACAATACAAAAGTATAAGCAACATAAGTGATTTCACATTTTATTTATTTAAAAAAAAAAAACTTTCACATTTTACTTTACCATGTAATCTATGAACTGAAGTTAAAGTCAAAATATTAGCTGAGTTAATAAGATGACTTTTTAACATATTTTTCTTATTCCTATTCTTAGGCAATCTTACATATACGACGTGGTCACAATTATCTAATTACTCAGCATCTCAGTAGGCATGGTATACATTGACCAAAACTGAGGGTCAGACAAAGACGTAAAGTATTCTGAGGAGCTGTGTGCTTTGACTTCTTCAGTGTGCACTTGCATCCATTGTTATGCTGTCTTTTTTCCAAATGAAAATTACTGAGATTTCATTAATGTCACTAGAAACTCATAACTGTTAAATGTTTACCCTTTTCTGGAGTTAGAGGGATGCAGTGTAATTTCTTTAGCTGTTTTCTATATTCCCTCTATCTAAAGTTTCTTATTTCCAGCTGAAATTTCATCCTGTCCATGAAGCTACTTCATTACCATTAGGTAGATCTGTGTGTAAAGTGAAGAAAGAGATGGATGGTATATTAAACTATATATTCTTAATACATAAATGATAGAACAAATTAATGTCATGACCATATGAGGAATGATGTGATTCGTGATGATGTTGTATAAGTTTACATTGACTGTGTGTCCCGCTCCAATTATCGGAGTGAGGGGAAATTCTTTAACATACCCAGAGTGAGATTAAGACACAAACGAGGTCAAATGTTGTCCAACCAGTTTAATATAGATTCTGGTCAGTGAGGGAGATGGGGATGGGGAAGCAGGCAATAATAAAGGATAGGAAATAAGAGCAAGGGTTACATATAAAAAAGGGGGGACAGTCACCACCATGGATCCCACGCTGTTGTATTGGTCCAGGAATATCTTCAGGCCCGTGTGTGGGAGCGAGGGATCGAGAGCGCAGGGGGAGCAGCAGCAAGCAGGCATCATCAGGTCTCAGGCGGCAGGTACCAGGCAAAGCAGGAGCAGGCATCAGGAGAAGCAGGAGCAGGCTTCAGGCAGCAGGCGTTAGGAGACATCATCAGGCATCAGACAGGAAGCAGGAGCAACAAGCAGGCATCAAGTAGCAGGGCAGCAGGACCTCATGCCTCAAGCAGCAGGAGGTATCAAGCAGGCAGGTATCAGCCAGATATCAGCCAGACAACAGCTATCGTTCCCCTGTTGGAGGAGCCTTCTTATCCTCCTTTTCAGCGAGCATGGTTGCCTTCCTCAAGGCTCCAGTCTGAAAGGCTGCTAGATGGCCGTTTATCGGCTGCTTGTCTCTCATTGCCCCTGGTCTGCAAGACTTTGGAAGCAGGCAGGTGGGCAAACTTTGAAACAAAAGAGTTCTCACAGCAAGCTTTGAGACAAAAGATACAGAAACAGTCCCTTACACTGTGTTGTGCATGATCTGTAGCACTATCTGTTGACTGAAATGTAGGTTCTGTTCTTCACTCTTCATGTCCCGGCTCAGGTACACTGGTTGAAATAATCTCATACAGTGACATAAACCAATACCCTTCTTCTATCTGCCGAAAATATTGCTTTGCAAAGAATGCTTAAGCCATCCAAGGTATTCTCTATCTCCACTCATTTTTGTAGTGACAATTTGTACTCTGATTCTAATGTCACAGGGAAATGGTATATATTTCTGAAAGAAAATATTTAGGTTGAAAATTAAATGAAACAGCCCATATTTTTACCTGTATGAATACAACCAAAAACTTTCATACATGTTTACATCATTTTTAAAAAATGTGTGTATGTGTGTGTGTGTGTTTGTGTGTGTATGTCTGTATTACATGAACACTGCTTGACTCAAAAGCCTTTGTTGTCACACTATTCATAGGCATGTATGCACACACTTGCACATGTACACTCTTCATAGGCATGCACACTTCATCTGGGTTCAGTATTATGTTGCTATACTGGTGCTGGCTGGGATGGAGTTCATTTTCTTCACAGCGGCCTTTATAGTGCTGTGTTTTGGATTTGTGAGTAAAACAGTGTTGGTAACACCCCAGTGTTTTAGCTATTGCAAAGTAGTATTTGCACAGTGTCAAAGGCTTCTTTGTTTCTCATTCTAGCAGGTGGGCTGGGAGTGGGTGAGAGGCTGTGAGGGGATGCAGCCAGAACAGCTGAACCCAGAAGATCAAAGGGATGTTCTATACCACATAATACCATAAACAATAAGAAAATTTAGGGGACATTCTTTTCAAGGTAGCTATTGCTTGGAGACTGGCTAGCTGGTCTGCTGGTGGAAGGTGGTGAGTGTCTGCTTTTGCATCACGTGGTCCTTTCTTTTTCCTTCGCTTTTTATGTTGTCTTTATCTTAATCAATGAGTTTTTCCTGCTTTTCCTCTTCTGATTCTCTCTCTTCTATCCTGCTTGGGGGGTGGTGAGCAAGTGACTTGACGAGTGTTTATCTACTGGTCAAATTCAGCCCATCACATTGGCTCAAACCCACTCTTGTTTTACTGAATAAGAGAACAAAGCTGAAATTCTCCAGCTGCCTTTGTAGGTGAGCATGACCCCAAGAACTGACATGAAGTCATCTGCACTCCTGAAGCATTAACATGCCTCTTGAAATAATTTTGTCCCACGCTAACTAGAAGTATCCCAGTCCATACCTCATGTTCAGGTGAGTTAGAACTGGCGAGGGACCACTGACAGGAGCCACCTTATTTTAGAGTACAGTGAAATTTCCCAACATAAGCATTTGCTGTGCCATTCCAGCTGGCCTCAGGATGACAATGTTTTCTAACCCATTTTGTTTGCAAATAAAAATAGATGTTGCCATAAGGTATCTTAAAAAAAAAAAAAAAAA
>WBMW01002750.1:74527-115042 GCA_013396635.1 Penelope pileata | reverse complement strand
AAAAAAAAAAAAAAAAAGACTTTATTGGTCATTTTTTAAAATAACCTGAATTAAACTGAATTTTTGTGATACAAAAAGGCTTTTGATGATCACAGAAACATACATATTTTCTCCTTTTCCTAGATTATTATTATTTCCTGGATTATTTTGGATTTAAACAGCCTCTCTAAAAAGGCACTGTTTCTCAGTGTCTCCATACTGGCAAACCTAAAAGATACTGTCCTTTGATGGAAATGTGCATGCTTGAAACTGGGGACTTCCATGCAGGCAAAATCATCCTCTTTCTGTTGTCATTCTTCTTAAATAAATACATTTAAGATTTATATATTCAACTGTGATTGAAGAACAAACATAAAAACAATAAGGGTTATGTATGGTAATATGGAAAAAGCATTGCAAAGCTGTTACTTCAACAGTTTCAGTCAACAGTGGAAATAGATGGAACTCTTACAGTAGCAGAAAGAAGGAATATTTGCTGACACCAGTATTCCAGACAAAAAGATGGACTGTTTTCATATGGCAGGGTTATAATCATCACAGTCAGACTAAATGAAAGGCAACTGCAAGCTTTGTTGCTGAACTCCTTTTTCTTGTCATTTTGATTGCTGTGGAAACTCCCTAAAATTACAGCAATTTGATTGTTATCAAATGAGATAAAAAATGAAAATAGAGCAAACATGATCTGGTTTAAGCTGAAAGAGTAGAGATACCCAAGTGCTGATCACATTTTTCTAAAAGAAAAATTATTTGACAAGTTTTATTTTTTAACCAATATATCGTCAAGGAACAACACAAATCACTATTCTCTATCTAATCTTTGCACCAGGACATCAGTTTGCACTGGGTGCACTTCGATCCTCCTACAGGAAACTGAAGTCTCACATATTAGACTCTGTTGTCTTGAATCTATCAGTATTCATTGTTAACCTTATGTTATGTCATTTCTTCAAGAAAGTGCCTTCAGTTCCTTGCCTTTGTCAGTACTCAGACACTGTCTCCTCTTTTTCTCAGAGCTGCATGGGGAACTCCCTTTCATTTAGGCTTTGAACTACTCTGTTTTTCAGCTGCAGTCATTACTGACTCACGAGTAACTCTTGTGCTTAGCTCAGCCACCCCTTCATTATCAATCCTGGCTCACCGCCCCTTGCTACTCACATAGTGCCCACAGTGGACTTTTGAATAAATTAAGCTTAGGAAGACTCAGGACCTTTGGAACACTCTAGTACGGGTTACTCATCACTCTAATTGACTGTTGGCTCTTGTATCATCTATTCTTCTCCAAACATGTATAGCCATTCTTATGTTAATGCATCTAAATATTCCTTCTTCCAGCAATCCAAATAGAGATGTGAAATTCTGGGCATCTTTCTGTAGTAAGTTTAAATGAACATAGAGCACATGGTTGTATGTTATAGCCAAACGACTTTTGCTTCAGTGTTAACACGGTTGTATATTGTATCTCTTCAAACCTGCCAACAGCAACTGTCTTCATTTATGAGAGCACACTGCACATTCCATATTTTAAAATAAAACCAGTATGGAATTTTCAGAGTATAAAAACAGTTTCTGAAAAATTGCTCTCCTGAAAAACAAAGAGTAAATAACATCACTGAAGCCTATTTATTATTTATCTATAATCTCCACCTTAATTTTCATATTTCCCAAGTAAGTGGAATTGTTTCTGACAGTCCAGTAGAACCACTCTGACAGCCAGTGTGCATTGCCTGTTTTCTTATGAGTCACAGCCAGTTGCAGAGACTTTTCAGGCCAAATTCTAGTTTCATCCATTCAGTCCAGTCTTTTATGTTCGGATTGCACCCTAAGTGCTGATCCTACAATACTATTATCCTCCATTATGTGCAAGAACATAAAAATTGCAACTGTTTTTCAAAGGCAAAGTTGATACTATTTGTACATTAATTCAAAATACAAACCTATATTTCATCGACAAATCTATACTTTTTTAAATAAGAAATAAGAAATCTTTCAGACTTCGTAAATGCAAAACTCACAAAGTTATTTTTACGGAGTAATTTTTCTGGATAGCATTGCCTTCAACTTAATTTTTTAGTTTTTGTTCCTCGATATTTTAATAATGAAGTTGTTTTTACAAAGCATATGTTATTTCCACTTTTATTATTGAACCAAGCACAATCACTTAACACTCTAAAGTTTTCATTTATCAGAATATTACAAATAGAAGGAAGAAAAATAGAACCTAGAAAAGATTTTCTGTAGCATTGAAACATCACTACTAGAAAACCAGAATAGGAATGGGAAGTTAAGCATACAAGAGGAAGCTGAAATATTTGTATTTAAATGGGTGGGTCTTATGTTTTTGGGTTGTAAAGAGCTTCTTATTTTCTATGTTCTGTCTGAAAAGCTCTGTTCTGAGCTTCATTAACTTCACAACATGTTCATGTAAGGACATAGTTAAAAAACTAAGTTATTGTGTCCTGACAGTTGACATCTACCTTGTTTGAAGCATTTAACATCAAAGCAATTCATGAGGTGAAGTAAGCCATATTCACTTACTAGAAAATTTATTCACTCAATACTTTGCAAGCATTTAAAATACTCAGTTTTCAGAGAAAGACTCCAAGCCTCTGCTCATGCATTTTCCATCCCTTATTCTTTAGGTGTAATGCCCGATATAAATTAATCAATGGGATCCTTTCCACTGACTTGTGAATTAGCCCTATTCATTCATTCCCTGTCTGACAGTCCAGAAAAACATACATGTTTGCAGCACAAAGGCAAAAAGGGAAGAGCTTCCCTTACCAGGCTTCACAGTCTAAAAAATTAAATTGCCTCTGAGTAACCTATAATGTCATGTTGCTTGTGCTGAGTTCATTTGCTTGCATATAACCTCGCAAAAACAACCCAAAGCAGGACAACTAAAATGAGTGTGAGCATACGAGAACTGTTTTCCAACTGGCTTTCAATTTACAGTAAGCGTGCCATGAGGAAAGCAATTCTGAGTTAACACCTTATAAACTTTCATACTGCAGTGACAATCTCTAGAGAATGTTGTTAACAATACAGAAAGGATTTTACTGTCTCATATGGTAGCAATAGCTTAGCATGTTATAAATTATTCAACTGTACTTCTTGCCTGTGTCCAAACCAGTAACTAAAATAGACCACAAATGTTCTTATAGCCCTGAAGCAAACTGGCACAAGACAGCTTGCATGCACACAGCTGAATCCTCTAAGGCAGGAGGTGAGCTGCCTGCAGGCTGACCAGAGGGCAGGAATCCTCACCTAGGCTCTCCTTCAATCTGTGGTTGAGCCTGGTCCAGGAGAGCACCTTTTGGCTCATGTCAACACTGTTCCAAGGAATACACTGACAGTTTATCATTATGGATCACATGCCAGCACATAAAACATGCTGTCACTTTTACTAGTGTGGACAGATTTTGCTGTAAGATGGTGCAAAGAAGGTTTCCATGGGTAAAAATGAACTTTTGCAAACACTCTTCTGTGCCAAAAATAGCAGACTATCCCCTCACATCTATTTCATGGAATGATTTCACACTATGTATTTTATAAGGTCTTGAAAAGAATAATGAACAGCAGAGGAATTAGCGTGGATTTAAAAAATAAAAAATAAAAAGGTAGCAGAGTTCTTGATAGAAATTATAGAGGGATGCTAAAGTACAGCTACACGGTATCAAATTAAAATGCTCAGGTAATTGATATGAATGATAGGGGTGACAACTACCAAAAGAGAACTTTGGAGAAAAATAACTGCAAATTGGGGGACCTGATAGCAGCCTTCCAGTACCTGAAGGGGGCCTACAGGAAAGCTGGGGAGGGGCTTTTTACAAGGATAGATAATGACAGGACAAGGGGTAATGGTTATAAACTGGAAGAGGGTAGATTTAGACTGGATATAAGGAAGAAATTCTTCACTGTGAGGGTGGTGAGACACTGGAACAGGTTGCCCAGAGAAGTCGTTGATGCTCCCTCCCTGGAAGTATTCAAAGCCAGGCTGGATGGGGCTTTGGGCAACCTGGTCTAGTGGGAGGTGTCCTTGCCCATGGCAGGGGGCTTGGAACAAGATGATCTCTAAGGTCCCTTCCAACCTGAACCATTCTATGATTCTATGATTCTATGAAATGGCAGAAGCTAAAAAGAATGGTCTGCATACTTTTTGTAGATCAGATGTGAACAGCACCTTAGTTGCTGAGCTCTGTACTTGGTGAAAAATAAGAGATATTCTGACTGATCTCCTTTGTAAGCAACTGTGAATAAAGATTGTGGCTGTTTTTCCTCATAGAAGAGTAAATTTCAAAAATGCATTTGAAGTAAATGTTGGAAGAAGAGGGGCAGGAACTGAAGCTATTGATAAAGCATATAGAACTGGAAAATAGAACATAGATATTTAAAGTCTGATGGGAAAGGGCAAATGCTAACAAATCCTACAGTTTAAACTGCATTTTCTTTCAGTTATGTACAGCTTTGTGAAAGAGTCATTGGGATTATGCTGTCAGATAAAAGAATGTAGAGCAGAAGATCAGATATGACAGAGAAACAAATCTTAAATCCAAACAGCTGAACAGATCATGCAGCACCCTGATACTGAGCACATGTAGTTGTCTCAAACTTCAGTAACCTTTGTGATAATTCACACAAAATGTAAAAAAAAAAAAAAAAAAAAGAGTAACCAAAACTTGATACTGAATCCATCTACCTGTTGAATTTTGAAACTGTTAATATAGATGTCTTTTGTGAGACTGCGGTTAAAAACTAAACTAAAGGAACTGCAGAAACTGGGTCACTTCTAAGCTACTAATCTCAGAACATAGCAAATCGTCTTGTTCATTGTGAACAAACAAAAGTGGTTGAGTAGAAGAAGAAAATTGATTGTCCTCAGTTATCCCTCATTACTTTTATGGGAGAGATCACATAAATATTCCAAAACTGCTGCTGTTGTAGTAAAAAATTAAATTGCTCCAAAAATCCAAGTAAAGGTTGCCATTCAAATTGTCTTGCACTATGTATAGAATCCTACAGTACGATAATTAACTGTGTATATCTCTCACATAAATGTTCATGAAGTCAAATGCTAATTATTTTAGGTTATCATGTACAGATATCAGAACACAATGTAGTAAAGTTAATCCACTTGAGCCTTTGGCTTTTAAAGACACTGGGGAAGATTTTTAGAACATCAAAAAGTTTGTCTATAAGTTAATTAAAGTAGCTTGTCTTAGTTTCAACTGAAACAAAAGTTATTTTTCCTCATAGTGTCTGGTCAGACGCTATGTTTTGGTTTTAGGAGAAAAACAATACGGATAACACTAATGTTTATGCTTTTTGCTGAAAAGTGCTACACAGAGCCAAGGACATTTCAGTTTCTCAGCTTCTCATATTGCCCTGCCAGCAAGATGGCTGGGGGTGCGCAAGGATCTGGGAGGTGACAGGACCAGGGCAGCTGACCTAAACTGGCCAAAGGGGTATCCCATACCATACGACATCATGTGAACTATAAAACTGAGGGGATTTAGCTGGGGAGGGGCCCCTGCTCAGGGACTGGCTGACCATTAGTCAGCAGGTGGTAAACAATTGCTTTCTGCATCCCTTGTTTCNCCCCCTTAACTATTCCACTGGCAGAGGAATGCGGAAGTGAGTTATGTCCTCGGCTCCGCTCAACACTGCCAGGATGTTATCAGTATCTCGGAGGTACAAGATAAATTCATACTAGACACTACGAGGAGCGTAACTTCTGTTAGAAACTAGGACATTACCTCAACACAAGTTCTATTTTTTTTCCCAATTTTTAAAAGTATGAATAACAAATATCATAGTAATATTACTGATCCTGGTCAGGATCATTAAAAGTTAATGATCTTTTCAGGGAGACCTGAAAGTCTGAAGCTATGATTTCTCAGGCAGTTAGGGTATGTTTGAAACTGAAGAGACAGCTGACCTTGCCATATTTGTTGAAATTCATTTCCTCTTCAAAATGCACAATCTTGAGATGCAAGCCCTTGCTTGTTTGTCTCACAGTTTCTGGAAGCTCATCTATTGTTTCATGGTAGTTTACTCTAGAAGGTAGTACTTAATCTAGATTTTAGTATTATCTGACCGTTATATTATATATATAGTATGTGTATGTTTGTGTTCTGACAGTGTCCATTATTCCTGAGACAAACGTATTCTATTAAGTCAGTTAAAAAAAAAAATCAGTAAAAGAAAGAAAACAGAAATTGTAAGTAGTATTTTCCTTTATGAATTGATACATTTCACTTAAACATGGAAAGCATAAAATGTTCTATGCCTGTTCGAGGACTTAAGCGTCACAAAAAGCTAACAACTGAATACCAACTTTAACATGAAATTATGTTTGTGTTCTTTGCTGTGGTCTTTGCATTGTCGTTGTTTTCTTTGTTCATTTAATTTTTCTTTTGTTGTGGCCTTTAAGTGCTTACTGTTTGTGTATTCAGATCGTGGTCTGACTTCATAGGAATAAAATTTGCACTCAATTTAACTCTTTAGGGCTAAACTAAAGGCAAGATTTTTTTTTTTATCTCTAAGAAATGTTATTGTTTACGTGATTTTGTACTAATTCCTATTTCTCTTTCATGACAAAATCCAGCTCTGTGGATTTTAGTCCTACTCACTTTGCTATCACCAATATTGCATTTTTCACATTTATTTTCCAGTAGCTTTGATTCTTACACCATTTATCAGAATGCAAAGACAGGTGACTAGGTTTTTGTAGAAAAAAAGAGCATGTGTCAGGCCAAGAAGAAAAACCATCTGTTCTCAGGTAACCCTCTCTGTGTTTGTGTGGAAGATTTGTTCACAATCTTTTATTAACAAAATCAGAAGTTCCCAAAATCATGATAAATGCTTATTTTAGTAATACATTTATGATCTGCTTTTTATAGGTCATGGAAATAGATCATTTTTCTCTATATAACTCAAATAAGGAAATAACTTGAAATCTGACATGAGCCTTGCTGTTAAGTGTATTATTTATGAAGAAGAGATGACTTGTCTTAGATGTACGAGCTAGCTAAACACTCAAGACGCAATTAAAGCTCATGAAATTGTGCTTTCTGAGGGCAGAAAAGCTCCCTTCGCCTGCTTGCAATTAGAATTAAATTTGGGGAGCTGAGAACGGCAGCTATGGGAGGAAGAGGAGGTTAGTGTAGCAGAGCTGGCTTCATTTCAGAGGCTGAAGAAAGAGAGAATAAATTAGGCTGTTAAAATTCATTTTGTTGCAAGTTGACAGGTGCTCAGCACGGGTAATTAATTCAGTGAGTTTTAATAAACTAGAATTAAAAACAAATAAGGAATTGGGGAGGATGTGTATCACTATCTTTTGATTGACACACTGTGGCTTTGCAAATAATGGGCTGCAGAGCTGCAGGTGCTCCAAGGTGGGGGGCAGGCGGTGGTCTCTTGCCAAGGCAGAAGAGGAGAGGGAGGGGCCTGGGAATATTCCAGGACCTGGTGAGAAAGAGAAAAATAGTAATGAGGTACTTGTAAAATTATGGCCCCCTTGCTAGAGATAATACCCCATTTAATGCCAGCCTTTGGTGAAAATAAATTATTTTTTCCTATTTGGAAATAAGCATCCCAGATACAGTATTTTCACAGTCTTAACACACTGTAGTTTGTTTATTTATTTATCAAAGGGAAGGATACAATAGTACCTAAAAGCTAGATTTCCATACTGGTAAACCGTGCTGAGCCCATGCCTATACCTGAGAGTGCACCAGCTGTCAGGACTGGTTCTCTTGCTGGGGATCAAGAGAGGCTGAATTCACGTTGAGCACTGCTTGTACATGACTCTGACAGCATGATCTACCCATTGTTAAGTGATATTCTGAGGCTGATTTACATCTTTCTGATAGTGTGTGATAAAAATATGCTGTTACATAGAAACTTACCATTGGTGTTCATTAGGCCCCCCAATTACCATTCCGAAGTGTTACCTGTAATGAGAAGTCGTATATTCCAGCTAGAACACAGATCACTCTTAATAAAATTTGCTTCTGTCTTCTCATTTTTGTGATCATTAACATTTTCATCATGCTTCTTTCTTCCACAAAACTATGTACACATTTGTACCAGATTGTCATCATCTGTCTTTCTTTCAATACAGGGGATAAAATATGAGCTAAAACCTACAGTCTATAGTCAATCAGCCATAAGACTTAGCATTGATTTCACCAAAACAGATCAGGATTTGTTCATATTTGTGTATTTATAAGACAAATAGTATATTCCATTTTTTTTCAGTTTTAACTATGGAGCTTCTTCCTAAAACATTCTACACTGCTCCTCAAAATTCATTCTAGTTGAAACAGAACATGCTAATTTTAACAAAAATATTGATAGAAGGTAAATGAAGATTACATAGTAGGAAGCCATAACAAATAAGTCAGGTAGTGAAAGAAAGAACATTTCTATATTTTCTATTATGTTTATAGCGCATTTTACTGCATAGCTTTCTTCTTAAATAAATATTTATTGTATACAGGAAATACTGTTATCAGTCAGGCTTTAAAAGGATAGATTTTATGAATTCAAGTACATTGGGGACATCTAAATGTAAAAAGCAAAAGCAAAATCTAAGATTGAATAGCCAGTGCATTTTCAGGATCTGCTGGTTTTTGTGTTTTTGTTTTTTTTTTTCCCAGTTTACATTCTTCATTTAAAAAAAAATAAATAAATAACTATCTTGAATGTAATTATTTAGAAACATAGTCCTCTCCCAACCCTAAGAGTAAATAGATTGTTTGACCTAGGATTAGAAGGCAAGGTCATATCTGTAAAATCATAGCAGAAAATTGATTCAAGTGCCTAAATTTTTGAAAGTTTTGAGGTTGCTATCAGATGAACTATGTGTTTCAGACAAGATAAGAATCTGGGAAAATTAATACAATAGAAATTTCAGAACATAATCTGAAACTAATAACAAATATAAAATGAATTAAAATTCAAGTCTGGGTATATATATCTATTATCCTTTCCAAATTTACATAGCTACAAGCCTTGATTCAATAGTATTTCTGAACTGGTATTTTAGCAAAAAAATTGGTTAGTCTTTTCTAATATTAATTTAAGATAGCTTTCAGTTTCATATGTTGCATAAAGAAATAATCATAGTATCCATGCTACTGAATTGTGATCTTGCATTCTTAATATTGGGTGTGGGTTTTTTAAAAAATATTGACATGATTTTGACACTTGTGATGAGAATAAATGCAGGTTTTTCTCAATGTTACTCATGTGAGTCTGATGCAGGGGTACAATGCACACTTGTTTTACAGCCTGCAACTGGCATTTCAAGTGACACAGTGAAGGGTAGATCATAATTTATTTCAAGAAAGAGGCAAGCTCATTTATATAAGTGACAATGTCAAGTTTAATTAAGGGCTACAGTGACGAAGGAGAGCTGACTACATGCACTCAAAATACTTTTCAGATGAAAAATGACTGACACCCATAAAAACAATATCCAAAGTAATTGGTAAGGTTATGACACTTAAACCTGACTAAAAAGATTTCAGGCAGTATATTCTAATAGGTCAATGTTCTATCAGATTTAAATGTAAAAACAGATAAATCAAACTTAATCTATTGCGTAAAATTCAGATACAGAGTTGAGAACTTTCTGCATGGAGGGAAAGAAAATATAACTGGCAAATAAGAGCATTTGTATTCCCACATTTACATTATTGAGCTCTATGAGATTTTAGAACAAGTAACTTTGTAACTTGATCACCACTATGGCATTATGGAAATCACTGGTCAAAGTAAAGACGTAAAGAAAAATCTGTTTGTATGATTTATTTTGTGTTCTTCATTCCTGCTCTGAACACTCAGTATTATAGGAAACAGTCCAAACCTCTTCTGCCTAATCCAAATCAACATCTCTATTTCTTTCTCTCTTTGTGGGGACTACACCATAAAGGGAGAGCTGATGTTGAGGACAAAGGTCAAGATAATAGAATATGACGACTCTTTGAAATGAAAAGAGAAATGAGTGTCCCTAAGTATTCAGCACAAGCTTCTCTTTGCTCCCTGCAGGGCATCTGCACCACAACCACTGCATTTTTACACTTCTTCTTCTTAGCTTCATTCTGTTGGGTCTTGACAGAAGCGTGGCAGTCATATATGGCTGTTACTGGAAAAATTAGGACACGGCTCATAAGGAAACGTTTCCTGTGCCTTGGATGGGGTAAGTCTGTAAAATTCATTTTCTCAGAGTCATTGGAATGAAACCTTTAATGCAGTGACAAAGTCAAGAGTAGAATCGTTTTTCTCAGTGAACTTGAAAGGTAGCAGACAGCACGCTGCTAAATAGAAAACTAGCTTAGGAGTCTTACTGCTTGAGCTTCAATATAATCATGCTGGTGTGTATTTTAGTGTTCTCTAAAATGTTTTAACGTCACTTTTGAAGTTATTCAGCCAAGTCATGTAATATCAAGAAATAAAAATAACAAAAGCCATTCTCTGAATGTTCATGAAGACTGTTACTACTTCACTTTAAGACATGTAAAAGGTATCAGTAATTTAGCTATATCAAAGTAATATAGAAAAGTGTCCTCATCCCTACCATTGCTTGAGAAAAACAAATCCTGCAGTAGCACTGTGCTTTACCAAATGATTCATTCCATGTAAAATTGATCATTTTGCATTAGTTTGCCCTGTCATTTATTGTCCAGGCAGAACAGCAGCATTTTTCTCACCCTCTAATGGTTTTTACTGTTTTGTGATGGTTTTTTTCAGGTTTACCAGCCTTAGTGGTTGCAATATCAATAGGCTTTACCAAGACAAAAGGATACGGAACAGCTCACTAGTAAGTCAATCTGAAACTACAAATTACATTTTTGATTAACAAGGCTGTCATATCCATCAGGAACTATACAGCAGAGTCTGAGGGCCCTACAGGTATCCATTCACACTTGGAACTGCTATAAGAGTCAATGAGTGATCCACAGAAGAACAAAAATAAACTATATTCCAATCTTGGACTAATTACAGCACAGTGCCAGGGATTCTGGATTTCCTTTGAGCATTTGAAGCAGCAAGCCGTCTAGAAACACTATAGATTAAGTCCATTTAGATGCCTAGCATTTGTTTAAATTTACCAAAGAGAACATTAAAAGCTATGGTTAGCCTTTGCCAATCTCTAAACATGTCTAAAATTGTACTGGCAAGAGTTTCTTTGGTATCCAGGTTTCTGCCCACCAAGTGTGGAAACCACTACCGAGGCTTTCATGCCCCTGAGCTGAATGGAGCCCGAGTCCTGCAGGTCTCCAAACAGGTCTCCCATCTATCCCTCTCTCCTGAAGTGCTTGATCCATCCCTTTTCCTGGACTAAGCTGTATGTGAGAGACAGCAAAGAGATCTGTGTATTCCACTTACATTTTATTAATATCAGTTCTGTTTATCCACCTGCCTGGTTACAGTGCATATGTAGCACCCCGGAAAATTCACTCCTCAGCTAGGCTGTTCTTCCCCTGCCTCTTGCAAAAGGAGTTTGGCCTGAGTCTCCCTTTTGCCCACAGAAGGCTATAACCACTGAGACATTGTGTATGCAAGGGTACTTTTCCTTTGGTCTTCCTGTTTGCAGCTCTCCTCACATTGCCTAAGAAATTAAGTATGCATCTGGACAGCAAGAGAGGAAATATGACTCTGTAGCCTGCTAATGAGGGCATTCATCAGAGATGTGGATGGGTTAGGTCAAATCCTTCCTTCAGTGAATATTTAATTATTCTCATTAGCATCATCACTGAGTGAGATCAGGATTCTCCCTCCCTGCCCTGTGTCCCATCCTCACGACACATGGCAGAGGGGGCTTCAAGCCCTCACTCCATCTCCGGGTGAGTCCAAAAACAAATCTGCTCCCAACTACCTGCTTTAACTACTGAGCTCTCTAGTTCTGAGTTGTGACAACATGTGTCTTGTTTTTGTTAATGAGGAATGGCTTACCTAACTGACGTTCTTAACTGTGGGACAGCGCTTATAACTGGGAATCATTAGTGGTAAAAATGTCTTAGATACCTTTTGGGAGTTATATTGAGAATGTGTTACTCTGGCATTTTTATAGCTAATATGTTCTCATCTTGCTGGCTTTTTTATTCTTTAGTCCTTTAACCAGTACTGAAGTACCTGTTCAACTGTGAGAATTATGAATAGTAATGATACAACATCCAGACTCTGTTGGCAATGTAGCTCTGACTCTTGTGGGATCAATCCAATTGCATTTACTCTCCTGAAATTATTCATGTGTGACAACCTGCTTCAGTTAGTGTTGCTTCCTGGTTCCTCCCTGGGATGAATGCATTTTTAACAGACATACTGAAATATTCAGGCAAAGTGACGAATCATTCATTTAGGGTAACCTGGAAAGTGAAATAGAGCAGGTCTCTGTACACATAGCAGCTCCTCTCATCCTATACAAAATTGGCTGACACAGTACCATAGAACAAAAGCACAAGAGGAGGTGTACATAGGACACATGGAATCATAATGCAGCTCTTGCCTTAATTTCAAATACATTTTCTTAACACTTGACATCACAATGATATAAAGAAAACCAGGAACACAGGGAATGGTATCCTCCTCCATCACCAGCTGATCTACCATTTCACTATAGGCCATGTAGGGTTATGGCCTGTAACTGCTAAGCCATGTGAAGGCAGAGCACCTGTGCTGTTTTAATCTAACAAAAGCACTTTTTTAAGTTTTTGAACAGCTTATGCTAATGGATATTTGGCCCATTTGGCTGCATTCAATTACACACATGTTGTTGCAAATTATTTCTAGTTTGTAAGATGCTACTTTTAGAAGAGTTTTCCAGATAGAGAAAATTAAGAATGAAATTAAATCAGTTGATTCTGATCCCACACAAGAAGAGCTCAACTGAAAGGGAGAACCAAAGGTCTTTGAAGCAATTGCCAAGTTCACAGTGTGGTATGGCTGGTGAGGTTGGCTTGAACTATTCACACTTAATCCAACACTGTGATAAAGATTTCTGATGTCTATCTTATTCTTTCAAACATAATTATTAGTCAGTTATATAACTGTATATTCAAAACCATGTACAAAAGCTCTATTTCACACAGACAGTTGTACTGATACAAACACAGAAACTGAAGGAATTCCCTAAAAATAATTTGGAAAAGAAAAACACAGGAACAAGTTTTTAGATGTTTGAAAAATGTTTGTGTAAAAGCTTGGACATTTTTTCCTGCTCTTTCTATGGATTTAATAAATATTTTTGTTACTTCTCCTCAGACAATCAGAGCTATGAAAGCACCACGCCTGCAAGTTGCAGTTCGTAAACCTGTGAGACCTACTCATGTATACATACAGTGCTATACACTAATGAGCAGTGCAGATAACTTTCAAGAATTTGTTGTATCAGCAAAATTTAACATTCCGCTACTCTACAAAACTCTACAAACTCTACAAAATGTAAAAAATGTACAGGACACAGGAGCAAGTCTATAGATACTTCATCACTCAGCAAAATTTTATGATCATGTAACAGGGTCCCATAAAACCACCAGTAGATGCTCTTAATACTAATCAATTTATATGGCTTTCAGCTACGTGGAGAGCAGGGGAAAAAAAGACAGAATAGGAGAACACAATTAAATCAACAATGTAGCTTTTGGTAAAAAGAAAAAAAAAAGCTATTAGAGAAAAGTAAAAGAGAAGAAGGAAAAATGGTAAAAGAGTTGGCAGCAATTACCTTACAGTCTAAGAGTGAACCCGAGAATCCGTCTTCAAAAATTCTTCAGTGGAAAAGGTTGGGAACAAGTGCATTTCAGGGACATTGATTGGCAGATATTGAACACATTGCAAAAATCACATCAGAATCGTGAAAATCCCAATTACTGAAAATTTAGATTGTAAAAGAAAAGAAGACGTCCTCTAAATTTTCTTCCAGCCCTGTTTCTAAATGGAAGTCACTTTTTTGAACAGTCTTTTTAATTGAGGACATAGGGGAGTGAAGTAAGAATTCTCCCTTGGTCTTAAAGACTTTTGTGGTTGAAATTTTTAGCTTTCTGTTAAAAGAAATGGTTCACATTTAATTCAGAGTAGGCAACTGAAATTATAAGTCACAATAAATCAACAATTTTTATGGATTGATATCTGATTGACTAATAAGCATGAACATTTTAATTATATGTTTTTGCTACATGCGATGGTCATTTTCACTAATACTGGTAAGAAAATGCACTATGAACATATTCCTCTTCAGAAGCCCATGTTCTCAGTCTCTCATAATAAATAACCTAAGTTTTTTTGAAAAATAGAAATAAAAATTGCATTACACTTCGGAAACATTTTTATTTGACATTACAAAAATAAATTGAATTTTTTTTTTTGAGGTGAGATGAAGACTAGCCTGACAGTCATTATCTTTTTTAACAGTGAAACAGATGGTAAATTATTTATATCAATTTATTTTTCCAGAAATCATCTCATTGATGCAACTGTGTTCATGAGGGAGATTTTACGTCTTCACTGCAATGGGGAGCAGTTTTATTCTTTGCAGTTAAAATTCCAGCCATAACAGACTATTATGATGCATTTGCATTTGCTTTACATTGTTTTGAAAAGCACAAAAAGAGCACTGGAAAATAAATAATATATGTATAGTTCTGACGTGAATGTTTCTGGATGTGAAATTCAAGTAAATTATTTGAATGCATATATTTGAGATTTCTTATATGTAGGTGTGATCGTGCATTCAAATAAACATGCAGTTCTTTGAATATGTAATCACTGGGAAAATAGCACAGCTGCATTTACTTCAGTGTGTGAAGCTCCCAATCTTCTGCAGATATGTAAAGCTTTACATCATGTTGTATCAAATATTTTGAATTTGAATCTGTAAGAGCTTTGTGTTTGGAATCCTGATGGTTTTCAGTGAAAGCTCTGATGCAATATGGTAAAGTCTGCAAGATTAGCAGCTCACCTGAAAATACAGTTTTCAGATACTTTAAAATATACATTTAAATTGTTTGCAAAATATTCCAGAGAATATAGAGCCATTAAACCATATATAACGAATTTTCTTTAACAGGAATATTATCTGCAAGACCTAGTCCTAATAGCAGTTCCTAAATAACATAAGGGAAGATATACAAGAAACACGGTTTTAATCAAGTTCTAGGTTATTGGTATTTGACCATTCATTGTTTTAAGTGTTATTTGTCAGACATTATAAACTAGAAATGTTTCTAGATGTCTACCTGGCAAGTGCTGTTCAGTTAATGCATTCCATATGGTTAGAGATGTTACAAGGTTTTACCAATTTATTTTATATTATACTCATAATACATTTTAGATGTCAGCATACGTAAAATTAGCATTTAAACCTTTGAAACATTAGCAATTGGTAATGGAAATCACTTTTCAACTGTCTGTATCATCGCATCAACTATGTAATTTAATTCTTTTTTGTGTGTGCATATGAATTACTACATATAGGATTGAACATAAAACAGAAGAAGCTCATGCTGTAGCAATTATTAATACTTTCTTGGCAATACATTATACTTATTTTTAATTTGTGTTAGTTCTTCTCTAATGTTCTTTCTAGCTGTTGGCTGTCTCTTGAAGGAGGGCTACTTTACGCTTTCGTTGGACCTGCAGCTGCTGTCGTCTTGGTAAACATTAATATCATTTCCAGTATTTTCATATGAAATGATGGAATGTGCTCTTTAAATTGTAAAGGCTTAGCTGTACCATATAATTAAATTTTGCTGTAAATATAGACCTCAGTTTAACATACCGTCAGTACTTTGAATGCATGATACGCTTAATCGTATCACATTGTTATACCAGTTATATCTTCAGGTTTACACAGTAAGCTGTGAAAGAATAATGTGCTGATTGGTGGCACAGAAAATTTGTTACAGGCATCACTAAGTTATTATCAGTAGCATCTACACAATTGTCACTGCCTTGTGAAGTTCAGTGACAGTCTTGATAGAGCGCTGCTTGGCAGTGTATTGCTGTGCCAGCAAAAGCAGCAGGAGTGGAAACAGCCAGCAAGTTCTCCATGGCTACTGCTTTTCAAGGCAAAGAAAAGAAATCATCATAGTTGGGAAATGTTACTCATTTGTGTATTAATGTTCCATGTCTCTCATTTAGCTGTAGGATTCACTTTGTCTAATTGTAGACATCTGCCATGTAGATTTTTGCATCTATGCTAATTATTCCAGATGTATATCTATGTCATTGAAGACAAATATGCATTTTTAAGGCTCAAATCATCAGAAATATTTCAAGTATCTAAGCTGGAGTAAGAAGAATTATACTTTACGTGCACCACTGGCTATCAGTCTTCTGCACTGCAGTCTGTATAGATTCTGTACAATAATTTATTTCACCTTTTTCCCTTCTGAGAAGGAGAGTACAGATTTTGAATCTAATTGTTCTTTCCCCTGCACCAATTTTATACTAGGATAGCTCTATCAACACCAGTTATCTCTGATTTTCTATTGCAAAAGGAAATCACTCTTAGTAGCCATCAAGGATAAAGCCATTTAGCCACAAAGATTATCCTGAAATTGATGTTTACTACACCCATAGAGTTTGTCTCATCGTTGCCTGGAGTCAAGCCAGGATCCTTTTGTACAACTCACAGTCCCCATCATGTTAGAGGAGCCAAGGATGTTTACAAAAAGCCGGGCATAATTTTCACATGGAACTGTGTGTTCTCTTTGTAATTGGCAAGCTTTGTTCAGAGATGTTTGAAGTCCACAGTCACTGTTCGCCCTGCCATTAGCTAGTGGCTGTGCAAGGAGCTGTTCTATGCAGCGGCTAAAGCCTAAGTGTACAAAGCAAAAGGATTGTATAGCATCAGCTGGAAAATGTAAATGCTGAAAATAAAGTGATGATAAGAAAAACTGAAAAAGAGTTGGCAGGATAGACTAGCAACAATTAGTGGTTTTGGCACAGGTCTTGGAAAATCTGTTTGAAAGGAAAAAAGGATCACACTTTTATACTCTGAAAAACAAGGAATATTTTTTAATACATTGAAAACTCGATACTACTTTTTCATGGGGCCATGCAGAGTTAGTGTCATAGAATTCAATTCAATAACACAAATAGATAATAGCAGTCATTAAGTTGTCCATTAAATGTCATTAGTATGTCCATTGAGTGCCAAAGTCTGACTGCTGAAACACTTGGAAATTTTCATTTAAGTCCCTCAACTGATGTATGTGGGCCTAAAACCATGTACTTTAATGAGGATAAACAAACTTATACCAGGCATTCATATGACCCAGAATAAATAAATAAATAAAGGCTCATGACTGGCATTTTGGTGAATGACAAAGACAGTGACTGATGTGCAGGAGGATATGGAAAACCACTGGCTGTTTCTGCATAAATGAGAACACCCACATGGATGTTAAATGCTTGAAAAGGAAGATGGCTACAGTCATTTGTGTACACTGACTAGGTTTGCCTTGGTCAATTCAAAGGCACTGCTGTGTGGTTTTCTTGGAATATTAAATATAATTGCAATTAAGATTGAGGAAATATTACAGCTATATTACTGAAGTTTCTGGCCAGCAGACGTGCATATAACTTGGTAACAGACATAATTCAAGATTCAAAAATAAGCCTGTTGCAGCGTGTCTATGCATGACCCATCTGAGATTACACACTTCTGGTGTGTTTGTGGATGGTGTCACGTATTTCTGATGACATACTCAGAAATTTGACAAAGGGCATATTGCAGGCTTGGAAGAGCCATTTAATGATGTAACAGGATGAGGGTTTTTTTTTTTCAGAAAAAGATCAACTGATTTTTTTTCTGTTTGACAGGTCAACATGGTGATTGGTATTTTGGTATTTAATAAACTCGTTTCCAGAGATGGAATCCTAGATAAAAAGCTCAAACACAGAGCGGGGTAAGAAACAGTTGCAGGGTTGTTTTAAGAAAAGTAGGGTTATTTTAAAGCATATTGAAATTGTATCAATGATTTCCAATTACAGATATTCACCAAAAATGCATTTGATTGTTCTTTGAACATTTATACCAGTGTAACAGTGTTTCTAACAGATTCCATTCATCTCAAAACTGCAGTTGCATTATTCTGAGAGAATGCAACTAAGTAAACTAGGTATGATAAAACACAAGTACAACAGTATTAAGTTAAGAATGAAGATTAAGCAAATCTGAGCAGGGATTTCATGAGATTGTTACACATTTAAAATTGTTGCAGTTAGGAAAATAGTTTAATGAACAGTGTGTACTGAAAGAACTGATTATATTTTTGTCTAGTTGTGAACTTTAATTACTGCGGTGGGAAATGTTACTCATTTGTGTAAACTGTTTTAAAATATACTTTATTAGTATAAACATATACATAGCCCTTACTGAGGTCAGTGCTATTTTGCCACTCTTGACTCTGTGAAGAATTTACTAATTTTTGACATCCATATCTAAATCAATGTAAAAGAATTTGAAAGTAAAAAAAAGTTTAAAAATTATAAAATAAGTAAATACAAATTCTGAGTTATTATTTATTTGCATTTACATTCAAATTGTCTTAGTTACCATGAGAAAAAAATGTTTATGAGTAGTGTTATCAAAAAACAGTGAATGACAAAGAAATGCTGCACCAACAAATCTAGATTTATCCCATATTGCAGAAAAATATTTCACAATTTCATCATCACTTTCTTTATGCTTAAAAAATATATTAAAACTTTGCATAATCATTTTTTACAGCTACGTGTTCTGGTATCGTCTTTCAGACATGCTTGTAGTTAACAGCACCAATATCTGCATTTCTAGCAATGATAAACAATGGTATCCTCATTTTACTATGTGTTACTGCTGTTGGTAAATTTTTTTATAGTTTCATTTTGAATTATTTTACCATTCCATTAACAGTACAAGTTAATATTATAATAAGTTCAATCCATTGGCTGGATGAGCAAATTTATGATAAATAGTTTGGCTGGTGTGATTTACCTTTAATATTAATTAAATCATTCTGTTTTTAAGGTCTTTCACTATCTTTCTGACAAATATGGACCAGTTTTCATTTCATACTATTCCATTACAAAGTATTAACTTCTTAACCTTACTTTTGTCTGCATTGCTCCATCAATATCTTTAATTTGGCAATAACTGATGAAAGCTAGAGTATGACAAAACTAGCCAAATTATTTTAATAGTAGTACTACCTTATTATTCAGCAAATTACATTCACATCTGCTTTAATTCCAGTGATTTCAGGAGTTGATTCAGCCACGAGTTTGGCATTGTACATTTTAGAAGGACATCTAAGCTTAGATTTAATTGAATTATTTTTTTCAGCTACTCAGCTGTAGGCTATAGAAGTCTATTTACCTATAGTGGGCTTTCCTGATGAAGCAAATAACTTGCTTTCTAACAGTGAACAACTTAGTAAAGAGGTAGAAATCATTGTCAGAAATAATACAGCTTTTTTGAGTAAGTATAAAGATACCCTAATCAAGAAATGATCTTAACTCCTGTGATTGTATGACACGCTAGTTTGGCGACAGCATTGCCTGCTACTAGACAATAGATGAAGAGTCTTGTGTCATTCTTTGGGGCACAGGGACTTGTTCAGCATTTGGCCTCTGGTAGAAAGGGCGTTGCTACTCATTTCTCAAATATTTCTTGCCAGCCATGTTCAGGAAGGCTACTTTTTTCTTTATGGCAAATGTTGCACTCACACTTGTCAAACATTCAGCTGCGGAAATAATCTATGTAGGACTTGAAGCAGTGAGTGGGAGAAAATATACTAACTTCATAAGATTTTCTTACCTTTATAAGCATAGGGTGAATAAACAAGTGAAAGAAAAATATATGTTATCTTGATGAACCTCGATCAGTTTTCTGTCATAAGGTATAGTGCAGAAAGAAAGACTGTATTTAGTTAACATACACGTCAAACTCTATTGTTATGCACGAGGTCCAGAACAGATCAATAAACAAATCTAGTCTCTCTAAAGAGAATAATCTGGTCCAATAACAGTGAAGTATTGTGTAGCAAAGATGGAGAGTGTTTTCCAAAACTTAGTTTAATCTTACCCATGGCATGTTTCTAGCTCATTCATTAACATAGATTTTTAATTGGTGTAAATTGGTGTGGAGACAATGAGTTCTTTTCACATCCCACAATCAGCTTATACAAGATCATGGCTCTGCACAGCTGTTTTTATGGAAAGTCTTTGATCCATACAAATCTTCAATCGAAATTGAAGCCATGAGTGATCAACGTTTGAGGTCACATGAATGTTGCGTTTGGCTATAAAAAGCTGTATACTTGGTTGAAATAATTTGGAAAGAACCTGAAGTGTTATGTTTTTTTTCAACACGTTGATCATTTTTCACCTGGGAGAAAAATGGGAGTAAAGCATCTTTCCTGTCATGTCCTAGTCAGCTATGGCTATTCTTAGTTCTGACAGAAGAAAGAGAAGAAATAGCAAAAGTATTTATTTAGTCGACTCAGGAAGCTGAATGTGTGCTGTATATAGAAGAAAATTTAAATTCCGGGTTTTGCCATTTAGTTCTTCTGACAGGTGCTGAGGTACAATTATCCATACAAAATGCTTTGAGCTTAATGCTTGTGTACTGTGTTTTATTAAAATACAAAACAGGTCACCCTTTTTTCAGTACCAACTGATATTTATTTCATCAGATTCCATACATTTCAAGCCCTGTATTCAGACCTTCATTCAGCATGAATAAAATAACTTCAGATGTTAGTGGGCCATTCGAATCACTAGTACAAATCTGACTATACTGTATGCCCATATCGGTTGGATGCTTGAATACATTTTGCAAGTTTCTTTCCCTAATAATGCTCTGTAATTGTGCGTGCTTCATACTTCTCTTGTTTGTGTGCTGTACTTTTTCTCAAGCACAACTGTCTTTTAACAGGTCTGAATAGAGGGATTTCACTTTGTATGTCTATTCTAGCACGTGCTTATGTTTACTTCAGTGTACTGGGCAGTTTTGATCACAAGATATTTGGGGCATTTCTTAGATTGAAGAAATAGCATCTGCATGAAATGAAGCCCCATAACATTAACATTTAAAGCTAATGATACTGTAAAGTACAGCATACAGTTCTGCAACAACATAGAGCATTCATCATGAATAAGTGTACTTACCTTTTTTGCATGACATCATATTTAAAAGCTAAATTTCAGTAGCAACGTTTTTTGGTGACAATTCAATATTTTGTTCTTTTTGTGGGTGTTCTGTTTGTTTGCAGTCAGATGAGTGAGCCTCATAGCGGTTTGACGCTCAAATGTGCCAAGTGTGGAGTAGTTTCAACAACAGCTTTGTCAGCCACCACCGCCAGTAATGCCATGTTAGTCCTGATCATTTACATCTTCTTGTTACAAATTTTATACAGTGCATGTGAGACAATAGTTTGATGATGACAACTGTGTTTGCTAACACTATATAGAGTGCTGAGCACATTTAAATACTTTTTAACAACAGCAAAAAAAAATGCAACTGTTTATTAACTGAATACAGGATATTCTTTAGAACATAAAGTACCAACACCGCTACATACTTGTCTGTGATTTTCAAGTTAACTTAATAAAGTGCCATCCTTAAGTATGTTTTATTTTTAAAATGGGCTTTTTTTTTTTTTTTTTTTTTTTTTTTTTTACTTTTTTAGTTTCGTTTTTTTTTTTTTACAATTTTACAGTGCTGCTTTTCTCTTTCTTTCAACAGGGCATCCCTTTGGAGTTCCTGTGTGGTGTTGCCACTTCTAGCCCTGACTTGGATGTCCGCAGTTCTGGCTATGACAGACAAAAGATCAATATTATTTCAGATACTTTTTGCAGTATTTGATTCATTACAAGGCTTTGTTATTGTCATGGTCCATTGTATTCTCCGAAGGGAGGTGAGGAATGGCTTCCCAGTTTTCTAATGGACTGTGTTCCTGTTAATCTCTGAATTGCTCTTTAATGTTATGTTGAGCTTTCTCTGCAGAAATATATTTCATAGAAAGAGTAAAGTGCTTAATGGTGAGATGAAGAAGAATAAGTGAAACAGAGTGGGAAGATCTGTTAATTCCAAGTGCAGACTATCAGATTCAGTATAAAATTGCACCCACTTGATTAAAAATGTCTTTTAGTCAAGCCCAAGTTCAATTTATTTCCAAGTTTTAGGCTTCTCAAATATCATGAATATAGAGAAATGCTAACATGAATGTCCTTTTCTTGAAGAACAAAAGCTATATATTTTTACAATCTCTAAAACTGAATCAAATACAAAATTATTCCTGCTATTACTGTCCCTGAAAGAGGACTCATGGAGATGAGAGGTTAGTGAAGAGCTTCTGCACAATCAGGTGCTAATTTACTTAAGTTATCAGAACAATTAGGTTGAAGAGAGATGAACATTTAGAGAACAGCAAGGAAAAGCTAGTATCTCTGGTCTGCCCTTTGTAGCTCAGTGACACTCACCACTGAAGTCATCGCCACTGAAATCTGATGTCAATGCAACAGTATAAGTGCTCTTTAACCTGACTTTGGTGGCAGCTTCATTAACAATCTAAACTACTAACTAACCCAATGCTTTTACTGAGATAAGTTTACCAGATCTGTGGAAGTGGGAGCATCTGTCAAAAATTGAGTGGATGGACCAGACTGGAGAGCAGTAGCCTGATTCCACCAGCATATCTTTCTACAGTGCTCATGTCCACTTTGACATTTATTTCCTACAGCATTTTCCTTTCCCATGCAAGGAATATAAGGCTCCAAAAGCCTGTATGTTTAGCCTCGTATCACAAAGAGGAAGTTTTCTTTTCAATCATGACAAATCAGACAGAAGTAAAGATATAGAGACAATTTATCCATTTTTAAAAATAGATTAACTGAAATTGAGATGCTGATGGTGGTAGAAAACAAAGAAGCCTAGGCATACCACTGTTTGAATTCTATTTCACATAACACATTACATCTTCTCTAGTCCTCTAGGTTTAAATTATAAATTAGGCAAAACACCTGAGGAAATATTTAAAATCAATTTTTCATGTGGGAAAAGAAAATGATTAGACAGTTCTTCAAGAAGAGGAAAGAATTAAGATTTATACATTTGAAATTTTTTTTTTTTTTTTTTTTTTACAAAAATGTGTATGGTCTGCACTTGTATGGACCAATTTGCAGCAGCAAAGACACAACTGTTAGTTTCAAGACGTTCCTGTGCAAAAGAAAATATAACTAAGCTGTTTCATTCTGGCTCTAGCAACCCCAGCTTTCTATTCTAGCTCTAGAGACCCTTTGGTGAGTTCTTGTACTAGCCAAGGTAGGCCGTCACGCACAGTATGCAATGTAGTCTTTGCACTTCACAGTGTATCTCCCCAGCTGAAAGAGTAGTCTATTACCTTCTGTTGTCTGCAAAAGATTTTTGCTTTGCCAGTGCATGTCAGAGAAACCCTGCCAACATATTTGTCATTCTTGATGACAGCTACAAAGCTATCTCGGTTATAGCCTATAGGATTGATCTAATATTTATAGCATATCAGCACAGGCAAAACAGTAATTATGACTGTCAGGAAAAAAAGAATGTAAAACAGAATATATCACCATAAAATTCAAACAAAGAAAAGGACAGCCCTGTTTTACTATGCTCTTGTTGTTGTTGTATTACACAAAGACATAGACTTTTACAGCTATATATATTAAACCCTCTGATTTCCCTTTAGTTATATAGATATAAACATAGATGATAAAAACTTTTTTCACTTTCACTCTTATGTTATATTGATGATCTTGTGTGACAAGAGCTGCACTGAGAAGCCAGAGAGGTTGACAAAGACATACAACTAGAAGAGAACTGTGTCTATTTCTGCCCTACATCAATTCAGGGTGTTTTAGAAAGACGTTAAATCTTTCTATACTTCATTTTCCCAACTTCTAAGATAAATGTTATACTTATTAAGCACAAGGCCTCACAGAAATCAGTTGGAAATTAGGAAAGAAAAATGCAAAGTGAGACTCAGGTATTATTGCTATATGTAGCCATCATAGCCCAGACAGCCTAGCATTTTTTTTCTCTTCTTGCTGTTTGAATACCTAATGGGGCATTGGAAGAGGGTGACATATATGTCAAAGAACAGAGAATGATAGGAGAGGAGAGTGCTGACATTTCTCCATCAGAGCAAAACATTTTGCCTAACCTGTTTGAGCATGAGAATGTCTAAAGATAATTTCAATCACATTGAGTAACTCCCTTTACTGCTGGTGATGGGAGTAACTCGCATATGTTTTCTCCTTTTCCTGTGCTCTGTTGACTATAGTGAATTTGGATTAAATGCATCATTGGCATCTAAAGCCTATATTTCTTCGATGCAGAAAAAAATAATTGTAAGTACATGAGTAGGAAGATGGTAAATTATAAAAGCTTAGTGTTGGTTACTGTTGCTAAGGAAACTATTTCCTTTGTATCTGCACATTCATCAAATCTGTCTCTCCTGCTCTGCCTGGCTCTAAGAAAATCTTGTAACTTGATGTTAGAAGTCATAGGAGAAACAAGATTATGCTTCAAATTAAGAGGTAAAGTCAGCACAATCTTAACCAATTCTAGCAACAACTTCTAACAAGCCATTTAAAACAACAAGCCAGTGTTTAGGCAGTTCAACACTTTGTTTCTGACCTGTGTGAGGTCACACAGAAGTTATAACACATCAATACGATGAACAAAGTGATATTTGACATTCTGTTGTCATGTTCAAATCATATGTTGCATGCGCTTCAGAAATATTGTAAGAAACATGCACTTATAAGAGGATCCTAGTGTCAGGATTCACCACTAGAAAGTAGGGAAAGTAGGACATGAGATTTTTGTGAACTCTGGAGCTATCTGAACCAGGAAAGCTACATGAACACAGATCCCAAAAATAAGGAGGGCCATTGCATAAAGTGAGAAGTCACATAGTATGTTCTGCAGTAGTAATGCTTTGGGGTTGAGCATCATGATGTTTGACATAGGATTCTGCATGTTTTAGATGATATTACTTTTTTTTTTTTGCCAAACCACTGTGCCAGTACTTATCCAAGAGTATAAATTCTGAAGTGTGACTTCAACATTGATAAAATGAGAGAAGATTTGGATTAAATTTGCAACTGTGAGATGACAAATTAAATTAATGTCAAACATATGCAAAACCACAGTAACTGTATTGCCTAAAACGAGAATCTGAGTCATGACACAGGTCAAGCACACTCTACATTGCCACATGTGGAAAGTCCTGGAGTTTTGAAATCAATGCAGAAATTTTCTCTGTGCTTCATTCTTCTTTCTGCTCTGTATTAGTCTTTCTCCACCTGTAGCAGTCACTTACAAAGACTGCAGAGCACTTTTACTCAATCAAGAGTTAAGTACTTTAAAATAATGTTCCCTAGTTACAGAAATAAACCTTTGTTTCTATTTTATTTTTTCTTTTGTGAAAGCTTTTAAACAGTTTGCAGTAGAATGTGATGTATTGAAAGGGAATGCCTTTTCATCAGCAACAATTATTGAATTATTCTCTTCTCCTATTCACAAAACGTCCATGAGTAGGATATGATTTTCTTCCATTTAATTATTCTGAATAAGACATCAAGCAAATTCTACAGATAATAAATGGGATGTAGATTTTTCTGGGCATTCCATTGAGAGTATTTTCTTATTCAAACAAGAAATGGTACTAGTTTGTCTTGACGAAAGGTCACCCAAGTAAGTTCCTGTTTTCCAAGTCACATCCAAGCAATCAGTTTACTAACAAGGATACTTGCATTTATGGAGTCAAAATTCAAGTTTTAATTTTTAGATTGTATTGCTGTATTGGAATACATCTGAGAATATATAAAAAAAAGTGAAAAAATAGGATTTGCATTCAAATAAATATTCTCTGAATGCTTTTAAAGTGTTGATAAAAATACTCCCTTCTATTCCAAAAGTTGCCTTGTTCTCTCTGCTGTGGTATGTGTGAGAATTCAGCAAAATATATTTGCATTCAACTGCCAGAAAACAGAAACTGCATTTTTGTTTTGAATGTATCTTTCTGCTGAACCACATTTCTTACAAAGGTATCACATACTAATATTTCTTTAGACACACATTCTGCTAAAAAACAAAATAAAAAAAGTATTCCATATGAAAAGATATTTCCTCAAATATGTTTGTGCAGAGGATATGATGTTTCAAAGGAATCAGTATAAGATCTTTTTTTCACAGGTTCAAGATGCATTCAGATGTCGTCTAAGAAATTGCCAGGATCCAATCAATGCAGATTCTTCAAGTTCTTTTCCTAACGGACATGCTCAAATCATGGTTAGCTTTTATTTTTCCCTTTAACTACTAACTTAGTATTCTTAGCCAAAAGAAAAGAACTTACAGTACTATACATGACAAGTGTGCACTGCTGAAATATTAACACCTTTTTAAACACTAGTTTAGGTCATTATCTACTTAAATCTCTTAGCAAGTTCTAAATTATTGGTGTGATCATTCAGTGGAGCACAATACATTAGTATCTTCCACCAATGTTCTTTATGACATGAAATTCTTACATAAGAAAAGGAAAAATATAATCTGATGACATATATTGACTTCTTCTGCCATTCATGTAAAGAGCATGGATGCATTTGAGATTGTTTCCTTCACAAAGCCTTGAGAAAAGTTCTCAAACTAATTAAAACAAGGAGAAAGTGCTAGAGGTTCTCAAAGGGGAATATATCTAGTAGCTTTGATTACGGAGATAGTGAATGGATTACTAAGCCAATCTGGATTTACTAATATAGTTATGTAGTTATGTTAAGATGAAATATTTGTCCCTTCATTTTCAATGACTCTCGTTGATTATAATGGATGGGGATAACATCATGTCTTAAAAAAATGAAATCAGTTGCCCTTGAAAAAATGATGAATCAAATAAGAATTCTTTCTTTGGACTTCCTAAGTAAGAAGGAGATCAGTTTTATTAAATATTTTTTTTAATTTAATAAATCTCTGTGGAAATAAAAAATAATTGAAAAGTACTTCAATTCTATACCAGGATAAATAGTTTTCTTTAACTGGGAAAATGTGTCTGGATTTTCAACTGTTAAAGTTCATTTTTAATTCTTAAAATATGATTTTATTCGTTGAAATAAATAATAGTTGTTTTCAAGGAATACAAAGTTTACTTGATTGCATTAGTAGCCAGGATAGACATAATGCTATGTGACAAATAAACACTTCATAATAAATTAATGAAGTTTCAGACAAGGTGGACTAATTGGATTACACTTATTCACAGTAATTTGTATTGCAGGCTGTGTTCTGTTCTTCTGTTTATAACATAACTATGAAAAGCTTCCTTAGAGATGATGCTTCCTTAGAGATGATGCTTCCAGGAGATATAGAAGTTGCTCTTCCATATACAATAAAACAAAATCTATACACTGTGTCATTTTATTAAAGCTATATACTCTACTTCCACCTATTTTATTCTATTTTTTCTGGTCAGGCAGCATACTTTGAAAACCACCAAGTTATACTTTAGGAAATTTTGTAAAGCTCTGCTGTTGTAAAACAATATACTTCACCTTCTCAGCAACAAGAAACCACTTTTAAAAGACTATGACTCTGTAAGTAGGACATTTTGGAAGCACTAGTTGGCAAAAGGTTATTGCGGTTTGGTTTTCAATCAATAACAATTGTTCATTGTTTCTTGCTACAGACTGATTTTGAAAAGGACGTGGACATTGCTTGTCGCTCAGGTAAGAACATTGAGAGAGTATTCGGCTAACAAAAAGAAATCTTGTACTAGTTATTTCTAAAGTAGATAAAAGAAAAAAATACCATGTGTTGTTTACAACATATATTTATAAATGTTTTTAAAAAGTGATGTCACTATAGTAACATATTTATTTCATTTTCTTATAAAAGTATTTTATTAGAACTCAACAGCTGAGAAGCTGCCCAAAGGCATGACTATTCTTGAATGCAAAAAGTTTTGAAAACAAAATATGTTTTACATACGAAATTCTCCTTTTCCTGGTACACAAGCAAATTGTATACTGTCACACTGCTGTTTAAAAAAAATGTATGCAGTGCATATTAAAATCCATGTATATGAAGGAAACATGAGTTTAGTTTTAAAAAGGCTGCATTCTAGGACTGAAAGTGAAACCAACAGTAGCTTAAGGAACAGAGTATCAGGAAAATGAAATATGATTCCATTTTATAGGAACAAGTTATTTTTCTTTTAAAGATATGTCAGTAGTGTGGTTTTCAATTAGACAGCTTTGCCTGTTTCTGTTTATTAAAAATAATGCATTTAAAGCAATTTCTCTTTCCAACCTTGCTTAAGCAAAACACAGGGAAAAACAAATGACCTTCTAAACACTACAGAATTTTTTAATTCTAGAGAATTGTCCCAAAGGACTCTTTTCCTAGGGAGGTACATCTACCTAGACACACTTTATTTTCAACAAAGAAAGAAAGAAGGAGAGAGGGGGTGACTTCTCTGCAAAGCGAGTCAGGGCAGGAGATGTAGGACTTAGCTGTCCTGCGTCATCCACCTGAACTCTGACTTTGATGGCTGTACAGCTAGCCAGAAAGTCTGATCTCATTAAGGTAGAGTTTGAGTTTCCAGTACATACCTTTAAAAACTGCCAGCTCTGTTTCTTGCAATGTAGTAATAGTTCTCTGTGTAGGTTAGTTTTAATATGCACATGCATTCTGAAGAGACAGAAAAATCCTTTGTAATAGAAATGCATGCTTTTTATCATCTAGTGAAGAGGAAAGTCCGGCATTAGTCTATGTTGCTCTCACTTCTTTCTCACCATTGCCAACGTAGCTTTGCAGTATAGCTAGCCTTAAGTAAATGGGTTTTGAATACATTTATGAACAGATTTTAGTAGTTAAAAAATTAACTTCAATTCCTTTTAATGAAAGATTGACTAGTAGGGCACTGTTTGAAGTGTCTGGCTGGAAACAATGCAGCAAAAACACTGCATTGAACAAAATGGACTGGGATGCCAGGGTGTAGGGGCTGCAAATTGCCACAGTGTCAGATATTTGCATACCATTATTTACAGGGAAATTGTTCTTTTCATAAATCCGCATCAGTTTTGTGAGAGGTAGGAGTGAGCTGCCTTATGAGCTGCTTGCTGTGGAACATGGCTATGAACTGACAAGTAATGGAGGATCTGGGTCATTAGAGCCCTCGGGCTACCAAAAGCAATGTGAATGTAACACCTGAGATACTTCTAGTCATCTTACCGTCTCATCCCATGAGACAGATTTTATTGCACAAGCTGATATTGATGTGAGTTAAAATATTATTTTAAGACAAGAAAATCCTTGCACCCAGCTGGAATAAGCCCAGTAACTGAATACTTTTAAAATTTTGTATTCTTACTACCTAATCCTTTTCTTTCACTATAAATCTTGAAATTTATAAATTTATAGATTTATGTTTAATTTTAAGAGAAATAATTGTGATGGATACTTTGCTTTTGAGTGAATCCTTCAGTGCTACTGAAAATTTTGTATTCTGTGCTGGAATTAACAACATTTACATGTGAAGCTTGCTCTAAGAAAAATTTGTTGGATGTTGCTACAACTTTGACCATGAAGGATTACATCAAAAGTGGATTATGAATGTTTTATGAGATATGTTTATGTTCTTTATAACCTTTACAGATGTAGCAAAATATGTCTTTCTGATAGCAATAGAATTCCTTTCTAATGTGGTTATATTTTTCTCATTTATATTTGAAGAATAACTGAACGTAGAATAGCATAAAAAAATCCATGAAAAAGAACATTTAGGAGCTCAGGAATACATGTCCATAGTTATAATCTTACAATAGATCTTTATGACATATTGACAAAATTATTCTGCCTTACAACGTGCTTGACATTTTCCAAGAGGCTATGTGGAGTTAATAATGGCAGTACAGATGTCATAGAGTATGTTTTTGGAAAACCCTTAATTGAGTTCCGCATGGCAGACATTTGCTCAAGCTGCAGGTTATCTAAGATATATGTAAGGAAGTAGGAAAAAATGGACAGGTTTTCTTTTATTTAAATGATTGAGGCTTAGTCAGAGATGTATACCAGTTATATGAAGTAGATTAGATGTCGATTATACAAAAACCATTTCAAAAGCAATATTTATAGAAAAAAAGTTATTAAATACAAAAGAGAAGGAGTTAAGAAGATGCAATGGTAAAGGGTACTAAAAAATGCCACAAGCAAAAGTAGTGTTTGGCAGACATGTTTTTGTGTTGTAAAAAGTCTCTTCTCTGACCCACAGTTCTGCATAAAGACATTGGACCTTGCAGGGCAGCTACTATAACAGGAACACTTTCTAGAATTTCACTAAATGATGAAGAGGAGGAGAAGGGACCAAACCCTGAAGGAATGAGCTATTCTACCTTACCTGGAAACATCATCTCCAAAGTCATCATACAGCAACCAACAGGTCTTCACATGCCTATGAGTATGAGTGAATTGGCTAATCAGTGCTTGAAAAAAGACAACAGTGAGTTACGGAGGACTGTGTATTTATGCACTGATGATAATTTGAGAGGTGCAGACATGGACATAGTCCATCCTCAGGAACGGATGATAGAAAGCGACTACATAGTCATGCCCAGGGGCTCAGTAAATACCCAGCCACCTTTGAAAGATGAAAGCAAAATGAATATAGGCATGGATACTTTGCCTCATGAAAGGCTGCTGCACTACAAAGTTAATCCAGAATTTAATATGAATCCTTCTGTAATGGACCAATTTAATATCAATTTAGACCAGCATCTTCCCACCCAAGAACATATGCAGAGTTTACCATTTGAGCCCCGCACAGCAGTAAAGAATTTCATTGCCTCAGAGCTGGATGACAATGCTGGATTATCAAGAAGTGAAACTGGATCCACAATATCAATGAGCTCTTTAGAGGTCAGTGACACAATCAAGTCTCATACTCTGTTGTTCTAATTATATGGTCAGAAAAAGTATTATGGCTTGTTTCTAAGGAGTCTAAGCTAATGTTTTAGAGTAAATTATTGTTTGGGATCATGCACCGCTGTTCATATTTTGCTCAGTTTCATAAATGTCTATACGTACAAAACAAGATTAAAGTTTCAGAAGCAGTCTGTATGAAACTTTACATTTCTGGAGAGTTAGCATTCCACACAACTGCAATTCCATGACCAGGTGAAAACCACTGGAAAATACTATGTTGTGATGCGAATGCTACTCCTGCAAGATACAAATGATAGTCATTGACCGTACCCGCAAGCACATGCAATTGAAAATATTTGCCATTTTATCACTGACAATTGTATCTCACTCAGATATGATAGGTCTACTTCTGCTCTTACTAGTGTAAGTATGGGATTCTTCCATCCATTAGTTCACTATTTCATAATTTACTTTGTATGTAGGGTTGCATGGTCTCTTGTGCGTGCAGGCCCTGGTACAGCTGATATGTGCAATAGGTACAGGTAGACTTCTTGCATTGTATCCAAGATGCCAGTCAGACTGTAAAAATGAACCGAAAAGCCTTTAATAAAAGAGATTCCATTCATTATTACAATCTGTCTGCAGAACTTACACATTACAGAAGTGAAAACTACTTGCATTGTACTGAAGACCTAAATGTCAGGCATTACTATTCCTATTGAGCCTTCACTTATGCAAAACCATCAGTGAGGTGTAGTTGACTTCACGCGTGGTCCTCTTTAAGAACTGGAAATCTATTTCACCAGCATTTCAAATGTTATGAAATGCAGCATTTGGTAGGAAAGAAAAAGGCAATTGAGAAAAATGTAGTATTTATTCATTCTCAGAAAAAGTTAAAGATGAAAAAAGAAGCTACTGTATATGCAGACTTTAAGCCTTTAGCTATTATTTTATGACATTTGGAGCTGTCTGTGCAGGGAAACAGAGGCTTTACCTGATTTTTTAATTGTTAGACACAGAACTGTACCCTATACTTCATAGAATAGGAGACATTTGTACCTATTTCTTTGAAAATTGAGTTTTATATGTGTATTGACTGGAAATTTTGGGCAGAAGATCAGAACTTAGTTTCTTTTCAAGAAATGCCTTTGCAAGCATTGACTGTGAAATGTTGCCAGTGTTGTTTATATTGTTTGTGTGCTATCATGAGTTTTTGCAAGACATAATATAACAAATAATTAAAAAAATGAAATATGGAGTTTTGCACGTAAGCAAATAGTGTCCATTTCTTGTGTGCTCTTTTGGAGTGAATATGTATGGATAGTTCTGGGACAAATTTTTGAAAGAGTTTGTAAAAACATCAGTACTTCCCCTCTCATTCCACAGAAAGGTTTTTTCAAATTTTACATAATTAAAGTTACTACCCTCAGCTCAACTATATTAATTAATATATCTTAAGTGGTACACAGGAGTTCTCCAATTTAAGGCAACACAATAGCTAAAGCCACCTTCCAGTAGTATTCCCTTTTTCATATCTACAAGACTCTCTTTCAAGTGCTTTTAGTCAGATATGGTGGCTCAAATAGAGCCTTATTAAGATTGGACATACGGGTGAGATCTCCAGGGGAGGATCCTTGAGAAGACAGACACTCCTGGCATCATACTATCCTCTCCACCTGAGGTCAAAATTTCTCTCTAGTGATGCTTCTTTCTTTCTATTGCTAATAAAGGTAACCTAAGACTTCGGTGTTTTAGAGTTAATTTTTATTCTTTTAGATTTGCATCATATTTTAAGCTTGCTTCAAAGATGTGGTATAGATAGCAAATCTGAATCACCATTCTATAATTTCTACACTCAGAAGAAAATACTAAATATGTTGTAAAGAAGATAGTAAAATAGAATAAAAATGGTAGTAAATATTTACTCTCTTCCAGCTTGGTAAAAATATTAAGTTTAGAAAACTATGTTTTAGTCCAGAAAGTTGTAAATGGTTAGATTATTAGACCTACTTGAACCAAGCATAATTCCACATGTTAAGAAAAAATAAATATTAAGGTAGATCAAAAATGAAAGGAACTGTTTTGGCTTTTGTGTTTGCCCTTATGATTCTCAACACCACTTGCCTATATAGCGTTACTTCATATTTTGATAAGGACATGATGCAATGAGTGGAGGATAGGAGCATGAGAAAAAAAAAAGTACATAGAAGAAAATCAGTTTCAGGCAAAGCCAGATAAGCAGATCCAGCCAGACACTGAAAGTGATTGTGTTTTCATGCATGCAATATGCAAGAAGAGTTTGAAGTAAAGCCCCATAAGGCTATAGTCTAGTACTGACCAGCTGGATTAATTTTTATTACTATCGGAAACAAAACAAATAAGGGAGCAAGGAATTCTTTTTTCAAAATATTTTTCATCTCCAGTATCTCCAGTACAATATCATTTTAGAAGAGTTCAAGGCATTTTAAGAGGCAAGACTCTGTGAGGCACTATGAAGCAGCAAAACCTGCAGCAAAATCATTCTGCCCACATTTTTCCAGACAGACTCTGACCAGACCATCTCCGAAGAAGAAGCTTCTGAGCAGTAGTAACCCTCCCTCTGCTATCAGCTGATATTTCTATCCCACCCAAAATCTAACATGAGAGCACATGGCTTCAGTACAAGCTGCTCCCCCTTTGCTGACCCAAAGGAATAGGGGTGCCAGTCCAAATGAAAAGAGTCCTTCTTTAGTGTTTTCTGTGTAGTCCCTCCACTATTTGTTGTTAGGTGTTTCCTTGTGCTTTCAATGAAATTATGATACAACTATTATTTTTATCATGTAATTATGCAGTAATTATCATTTACTATGTCAGTAAAATGCACCTAGGCAACTGTGACCTGTGTTAACATAATTCTTCCTTTTTTATTTTTAATTTAAAGTCAGTAATTACTAAAAATATGACAATGAGAATAGTTTATACGGTGGTTACAGAAAGTACTTATCATCTTATCAGAATGGCTTTAGATGTCATGTGACCCACTTTCAACCAAGAGTCAACCCAACATCTGACTTCAGTAGTGTAATTATGAATTCACAAACACCTCAAGCCACAAAGATACTGCAGAAGTGTTTGCAGCTGGACACCAAGGAAAATGCAATTTATTGATGTCCCCTCACTTTATTGCAGATACTAGTCTTTGTGGCCATAAAATTGAACCAGAAGAATCAGAGCATAGTTTGGAAAACATAAGCCTTCTAAGTATTATCACATCATAACGCAAAATTATTTCTTTTAAAATTCATATCCATTTTGCCACGGCAATTCTAGAATATTGTGTTGTATATTATCATTCAAATATTACCATACATTTGCAAAATTTAGGGTTTTTTTAATTTAACTTTTTTATTGCATTCACCATCATAAGTTTGTGAAGCTAATCATTTTCTGTATTTCACACATCCCAAGAGGTGATAAGCCCTTGGAATAATATGCTTGTTCAAGCAAATAAAAACTGTATAGAGACAAGCAGCCAAAAGTCAAAGACATAAAATATGAAAGCTGAAATGTAAGTTTTTTTGTTTTTTTTTTGTTTTTTTTTTGTTCTCTTTTGTTTAGACTTTGTGTTCATTATGATCATTGGAGATGAATGTTTTGGAGCAGACCTACAGTGTTAGCACAACATATGTCCTGACTTTTAACTCTGCAGGGAAAATCCATCATGCCTACTATTAACTATCTAAATGTAGGCATTCCCCTTCTAATCTGGAAAGGAGCTTTCCACATCAGGCTCCTCTTTAGAGTCACCAGAGAGAAAAAGATATTTGTAGACCACATTTAGATATCTATTCTAGAATGCAGCAAATCACGTGTCCCCAGTGCAGCTGTCTCTCTACAGATGATACAGATGAATCCTACAAGTTTTCTTCTAGTTTTTATATACACTTCTTTCTGGGAGAAAAAAAAAAAAAAAAAAAGGATGAAAGAAGAAGTAGGTCACCTGCTTCCTGACTATGTGAAGAGACTTGCTTTGGTAGGTTTGTGGAAGAGGAATGATGGGTTCTTTCAAGGAAAAGTTAGCGTATTGTCACTTTCTGCTCACATGGAAAATTGCTGAAAGTAGACAAAGAGCTATTATCAGAGAAAAGGCATGTTAAGATAGGCAATGCAAACATTCATTAAATGGAAAAAAGAACATCAACTTTATAAGAACGGGAAGGAGACCAACAAGTTGTTTGCTACCTAAAGGACTGGAATTCCCAGTTTCACACTTCCCTTTTTAGTTTTTCTGTCTCAGTTTCTGCTAGATCTTCATGTGAAGAAAGCTATCAGTCCCCTGAATACAAAGTGTAACCAAAGTAACCATTCTGTACTCATTCATGAGAGCTCTTGAGCACTTAATATATTCAAATAAAGTCATCTCCAGAGCTCCTTGGCCAAATCACTGATGTGGGACTTCAGGAAGAAAATACTGTTACAGCAAAGAAAATAAAGAGATATATGCCAACAAAAAAGGGAGAAAAACAGTCAATCTTGTCCATGGAGTACTAGAGCATCAGGCGGAACAAAACCAAAATGGTGTGAAGTCATTTTGATTTATGGTGTGAGAAGTTAAAAAGAAATAAAGTAAATTTAAAAAAAGAGAGCAAGAGAGAGAGAGAACAAAAATAGAGAGGCAAGTACTACAAGAACTTCTCCTATATCATGTTTCCACATTTTAATTTCAGGCTTTCTCCATCTCAGATTTATCTCCTTTCCATTCCTCATTTCATTCTTCAATGAGCTGTGGAGAGAGCTCTTGCCAATTTTGTGACTCTCAATGAAATGAAGTCTAGACCTGTAACAGTCCACTCTTTCTTTTGGTTGAGTGAATAGGTCTCAAATTCCTCTGACTTCAGAAATTGTTGCATTGTATTCTTAAACTGTACAGGATTGGGGATAGAATCAGGTATAGTTTATTTTGGTAACTAAAGATGTTAAGAACAGAAATTTCAGTCAACATTACAGATTGCAACATATATTTAAGTTTTTATATTACAAGCAGCTATCTTAAGTACAAATGATCCTTAGGAAGTGTATTTTTAGATGCTCATCCCTTTAAGAAATGCCACATCTGCCCCAAAGGCATTAAGAAACAGAAAACCAGTATTTTTTGCTCCATTGACTAAATACAGATGTAGGTTATCCCATAAAATAAGGAACAACAAGCCAGAAAAAAAAAATTAAAATTGAATCTCTGAAGTTATGGTTGTGCTGTATTGAAGTGTTAAATTTGCTAGTAGATTTTCAGAACTTAAAATTCCCATGTTAAAGAGTTAATCTAATTTTTTTGTGAAAATGTTATGCTTTATATCTAGCTCATATCATAAACTAATAGCCAATGTAATCTTCTATTCAGAAACTAAGCTTTTTTTCCAGTTATATACACACAAAAGATATTCTAAATCAAAACTCACATTTCACTTTTATATCTCTAGGGGCCAAAAGGGATTCTCCTTTAATTTTGTTCAGGGAAAAAGTCCTCCCCAGGCTAAGATCTTGTATGTCAAACCTAATCTCAGAGTGAATTATAAACTGCTGATAATAAGGCTTTATATTAATGGAAGCATGGTTATAACCTCCTCTATAATATGGTATCTCTGGTTTCAATTATACTTTGCACAATGTAATATATCTTCAGGAGTATCTCATGTAATTAATCAGGTAGTGGTGTAATACAAACTAGAATAAGGAGAAAACCAGGCATTTGTCATTTTACAGAGATGGAGAGGGATTTTATTAGTCATTTAGTGAGAGCAGCTCCTTCCTGCTGCCAGCGTATTGGTGCATGCTGTTGTATGGAAATTATTCTTCAGTGTTTTATTTTTGTACCCTAGTGAGTAGAGTTTAAAGTTGCCATGGAATTACACAGGAAAGCTATATACAATTAACATAAAGTAAAATAGATTTTAAATAAATTACTACTGCAAACCTCTTTTCACAGAATTTCACTTTGGTCCTGGCATGAAGAGTTTGGTGGGGTTTTTTGCTGTACTTTGTACTTTATCAATCAAGATCAAAGAGCTGTAGAAATTAGAAATGGAAAAGATCTTTTCATCTTTTCTGTCATCTCTATCAATGTAAGAACATTTTCGACAGCATATTTCTGTAATGCATAGTCCAATTTCACTTTCAAGACTGCAGTGAAGGGCTCCCACTGTTTCCTTCAGCAGATTATTTCATAGTCACATAAACTGTCTTTATTCCTAACAACATTTCTAAATTTCTAAATTTCTAAAATATTACCTTTTCCCCTAAATTATAGATTTTCTTTTTTTTTCTCATATTAGCTTTGTTCAGCAGCATTTATATCCTTCTAAAGTTTCTGAGCAAGCTTCTGTGTTTGCTTCTCCCAGAGCCAATGCTTAATGACTACTTTATCCTTTCCTCCTAATGCAGCATATTTAACCCTCTAAAATAACTTTTTGCTGCTCTCTGAAATTTTTCCCAGCATGTAGGGGTGATCTGCACAAAGTGGAGCACCTGTTCTGTCTAAACATCAGGAAGCACTTCTGTGCTGTGCGGGTGATGGAACACTGGACCAGATTGCCCAGAGGCTATACAGTCTCCTCCTTGGAGAGGAGACTTCATCTTCAAAAGCTGCCTGGACATGATCCTGGGCACCCTGCTCTGGGTGTCCCTGCTGGATTAGCAATTGCACCAGATGGACCCAGATTTGCCAACCTCAACCAGTCTCTGGTCCTGTGGTGATTTTGCTCCTGAGAATTTAGAGCATTCATGCAGATTTCTCACTGGAGTTCTTCAGAAAGGGCTGTATACATCCCTGCTCATTTAAACAGAGACCTGACTGGTTCTTTGTAGCACATGGAACTGTGCATGGATATCCAGTTCACTTCATACCCACAAACCTCAGCTTTTTCAGAATTATCCCAGATAACTTCCTTGCTGCTAAATAATTGCATGTAGCTTCAGCTTTTTAGGCAGTCCTTTTGTTAGTTACCCTTTGCAGCTCTTCAGCATTAAAGCCTTTTGGTTTGGAAAGCAGATGACTGAGTAGTGAATAGGGAACAATTATTCATATTTCCTATAATTTAAAAAAATACCCAAACAACACAATTTTCTTTGTCACAATATGCATATTTAAATTGAGGCATTCACTACCTCAGCATATTTTGGCTGTTACAATTATGAATGAGTACAAACCATATTTAGATTGATAGAAAGGTGTAAAAAAGTGTTATTAAGCTCAACAGAGTAAACTCTTCTCAAGGAAAGATGACTTAACTATGGTTAGGGAGGATATTGCAACAAAAATAGTATTTTATACTCACACTTTTCTACATCATTTCTCAAGTATCATTGCATAATCCAGACAAATACAAAACATTGAAATGAACCATCACTATTACCCTTTGTAGTCATTTGTTCTGTTCTAGTTGCATTAATGCTCAGCTGGATCTCCAACTGATGCTTGAAAAAAACATCAATTTCTAGTCTAATTTTTATATTTGCTAAAATCTTAATTTTGAAGGTCGGTGAAGCAGCCTTTTGAAAAGAAACATACTGGTGTGAACAGTTCATCAGCTCATTCGACAGAAGAAATTTTTTTTCCCCTTACTCTTTCATTCAAGTTTTGGCTTTTGTTAACTTAGATTGTAGAATGAGCCAGATGGTTGACTAGATTTCTGAAAGAATTTAGGTAGGTGTAGAAAACTCTATTTTTTTCACTCCAGGAGCCACAACAATTAAACTTTGTTTAAGAAATAAATACACTTATGTAATCACAATTAAAGTGACAATGTGCACATCTTAGGCTTGCTGTATATCATACGGAAGCTAGGAGAAGAACTTACTAAAATGAAAACTTCTAATTGGGATCAAAGGGATGTGGTTCCATCCTTAGAAGTCAAGATACCCAACGCCTTCATGCATCTGAATATGTTCCCACTCTCAACAATAACACTGCAGTCATTTCAGGACAATGATGTAGTAGCCAGGAGGAGCTGATCTTGTACTTAGTGGTGTCACTGATAGTATTGCAAATAACTTTCAGTGGTCCACATTCATAACCAGTGACTTTTGTGAAACTCACAGAACTTCACTCCACTGTTCTGACATGTGGCAGTTAACGTACTTTTTATGTCTTAGCAGAATAGGCTCTGACAGAACCTGTGCTTTATTTCACCATATGCAGCCACATAAGAAGAACAGAACAAGCATAGAACTATACAGACAAAATAAACATGTTCATGATAGGTTTGTGCTGGTCGCTTGTTGAAATAAACCTGTGTTAATTCTTGTTTGGTCCTAACTGGTGTGATCTAAGGGCAAAACTGCAATAGTGTCTTTCTGACAAAATCACGGTTAAATATGTTGCAGACTGTTAGATGTGTCTTTTTGCCATGTAAACAGTGATAGAGTTGTCTGGCTGCCAAACCTAGTAATCCAGCCATGCCACAAATATGCACTGTGGTCTAACAGACTTAAGGCAAAATACAAACGCTTCAATTTTCTAAACCACAGTACCTAGCAAACTACACAATTATTTCTAGAATTTTCATGCTTTCTCTTAGGATTCTCAGCCAGGTAGTTCAATGGTATCATATTTATTACAGAATGTTAGCCTAAATAATTACTTTTTCGAGCATTTTTCAAAGCTGCACCTCTAGGCTTCACCTTATCAGCTGCTGTATGTGTTTCTTCTTTTGAAACCGCTGAGTCTTTATCACAGAAGAAGTGATCTAATTACACCATAAAAATATATCCTTCTTCATTAGACATATGTAGATTTCTTGAGGTGTTGGTTTAGGATGGAATGATGAAGGCCTGTCTCAAAGGTACGCTTACACATCGCTCTCCTAATGTGAGTGAAAGTAGGTACTTAGCTACGTTTAAGAATCTGAGCATAATTTTCTCATAGTTTTCCTGCCTCCAAAAATATTGTTGTTTCCAGGTTTACACACTATTTATTTTTGCAGAATTGTGTGGTTTTAAATACTCTCTTTAAACAATGTTTGGTTAAATCAAGCCTTCCTAATTAATGGTATCTTCCCAAAGATTTACTTTCAGTTGTTTCGTAGACTATTTTTCATAGTGCCTCCCAGCTCTTCAGACATCAGTGTCTAAACTCTGAAGATAGTGTAGACAGTGCTACGCTTGTCTTCTCTTATTATGGATTGGAGCAAGTCAGAATTTTACAACAAATCCTAGAAAATGACGCAAATTGGTGTTATAAGAGATCAAACATTTTCTGCTTTCTGCAGCCAAAGAACTTGCAAAATTGTTTCTGTCAAATGCAAGATAATAAAACTGCTTATTAAAACGTACATGTTTCTTTAACCAAATAAAATCAAAGTCTAATGAAGTCAGTATTGTTATTAGTCTTGACTTGATTGGTTTGATTTATAGCTCATTGCAGAAATTCAGTGCATTTTAAAAATATTTGTTCACCACCACTTAAAGCCATCCTATCCCACCACAAAAAATTAGGATTAAATTGTACCAGAAAGCACTTTGTTATTGGGGTATTTTTCCCTCCTTTAACTCTACTTCATGAAGGAGTATATATCTTTTCTTTCCATTTACCT
>WBMW01002750.1:37085-74445 GCA_013396635.1 Penelope pileata | reverse complement strand
ATATCTTTTCTTTCCATTTACCTGTTCTTGTTGCTCTTTTTTTTTTTTAGCTTCTGCAGTCACTGCTTTCCTCTTTAGTTTATCGTGAGCCACTCGATTTCCAATCTTAAAAAATACATACATATTTTCATCTCTTCTTTATAACATTACTGCTTCTATCTGATATAATTGGACTTTATAATCAGTTTCTTTCAGTCTGTAAAAAATTATGTGCTAAATTATTTGCAATATGTCTAAGCAATCATATTGTTTGTTACACTGAATACAAGTTATTACTCCACTAGTAAATAATTCTTTCTGTTCATCAGATGTTTTGAATCAGATTTGTCATAAGTGTAAGACAAAATCATTGCTTTCTCCATCCAGATTGTCATTGCAAACAAACAAGCTGAAGTCTCTATGGAAAATATAGATGGCTTGGGCTTGAATTTGCTATCAGTTATCCCATTAAAATCAATAGAGTTGTACCAATGTAAAACTGATTTAGGAAAGAATTGATTTTGGTATATTTATACAAACCTAAATTGTAGATATATACAGATATCTGTGTAAAAAGAATAAATATTATGATCATTTGGAAATACCAAAGAAAGCATACAAATATATTTTATGTACCAACAGGTTCACTTGCATGCAAATAACGTGCATAAGAAGCTTCTTAGTGAAATGCAGTCTGGTTTATTTCAGTGAAAAGAATATGATATTAGTCTAATAAGCTGTATGTAAAGTCATGCATTAATCTTAAATTGTCATGATAAAATCCACAGTGTCTCACAGAATACCTAACATACATCTGATAAGAAAACAATAATGTTATTTAGACTCATTAATATGATTTGATGAATAGCCCCCTTGTTAATAAAACCTCTTTTTTTCTTTCTTTTTTACTGCTTAATAGAGAAGAAAATCACGTTATTCGGACCTTGACTTTGAAGTAAGTTTCACTGAATTATCCTGATTATTGTAGTTTTTTCCTAAAAGTAAATATGAAGTGTCCATTTTAACAGATTTTAGATTTTTGACATAGTAGATGTCACAGGACTTTTCAGTTGGTACTGTATAAAGCATGATGAGCAATTCATTAGAACTACTTTGGTGCAACTTGTTTATAAAATATTCTGAGGTCAAACTGTCATATTGTAATATTAATCATCATGGTTATCATGGTTTTAGTTTTTAAATTCTCTGCCTCTTCATATTCACCTATTTTTCTTTCTTTCTTTCTTTTTTTTTTTTTTTGTTGGCTATCTATTAAAAAATGTGATGCTTCTGTAGGACAGGACACGTTGCAGAAGCTTGCTTTTTTCAAGAGACTCAGTCACTTGTTCTATCTCTTTCTTCAGTACTAATTTACTGGCATATAAGTTCCATATCTAAATAGTTTGATGAATGTGTCAGCTTTTGAATGATGATATGCTGCAGTTGTCAGCTTATGGATCACATGTTATATATACTAAAAAAAAAAAAAGGTTATGTAAGGTTCCTTAAGTCGAATGTCCACAATTTCAGACTTAGATTCCATCTCAGTCACTATGATGAAGTCTTTTAGTGCTTTGTCTATTTGATGTTTCTTCTACTCTCTATTAGAAGCAATACAGCCATAAGATTTCAGCAAGAATTTAATAATTTATTGATTTTGATTTTTCACAGGCTGTCTGTTCATGTATGTTAATAGTTTAGTATAATTAGTTACATGTATCTTAGATATCGTATGGGATGTAAGCACATGTACTTTATGATTTCAGATTCTGGTCCATAGAGAAGCAAAAGATAAAATTAGCCAAATGTAACCATAGCATTGGTGACAGAAGCAGCCATAGAAGCCTTTCAGCGAGAGACAAGTTTGCTCTGGTGACCTGCTTTTGCTGAAATGCTGACCTTCCCTGTCTGAGCATGTATTTTTGATAGCTTAATATCACTTAATTATATCACTTAATTTCCATTGTCATTTTCCCCCAGAGGTTATAGTTACCTTAAGTAGTCATGTAACCTCTCAAATATAGCACCAGACAGACTCACACAGTAAGTTAAGGAGAATAAAAAGAAAATATGCTTTAAGATAAATGTGTAGAAAGGAAGAACATAAATCAACAACAAACTTCTGATGAGTGAGTGACTCTAAAATTAAATGCAAACAGTCTGGATAGAATTTTTATAATTAAAGTGATACATAGAATTCTGAATTTTACTGTTCTTTGTTTAATTGTATTAATATAGTGCTGTTCACGATGAGACCATTCTCTGTGGCAACAGATACTGAAACATTCTTCTTACCACTCAAGACAACATAACCCACCATCAAGTAGACACCAACAATACTGTATACATTCTGCCATAAAGAATCAGACCTCACATTACATATTTTCCTTTTATTAACATAGTTCATTTAAGACATTTACTCTTTTTTCTTTTCTTGGTTCGAGCATTGTTGCTTCCTTGCCTAATATGTTCAGGATTATGTTTGTAATATAGGAAAAAAAATTGCTTGTAAAAAGGAATGGAATGGGCCATTGGGAATCATTGCTAAGGAAATAAGATCAGCAAAGCCGGTTGCTGTTGTGTTTTAGAAGTACTGACTCAGACTAACCCCATCTCACCTCTCTGTTTTATGGTTCTTCTGATTAAGCCTGTGGGCTTTCCTGTGTTCTTTCATCTAGCTTAGCTGTCTGTCTAAGGTACAGCAAGAAAAAAAGCCAAAAAGTGTTCAGATAGTCACTCAGATCTCTTCACTCAGCAAGGCATACTGACAAAGGGAGTTGAGACAGTGCTGTGTGGCCAAAACACTGCTCTATTCTGACACCTCAAAGCAACTTCACTGCAAACTGGAATAGAATCCGAAGGTGAGGTCAAACCTGAATGATTGGCTGTACTTTTTTAACACTTTCTCTGTTTTGTCTGTTACCAGTGCCAGCTGGCACTAAGACAATATCCTTCCACAGTCCTAAGGATAAAAAATGCTATTTTTAGTACACAGTATGGACAAGATTGTCAGGCTTGGCTCTCTCCGTCTTTTCCCTTATAACATTGTCCCAGCAGACTCGGTGCCAATCACCTCTCATGCATTTTTCCATGCCTTAAATGCATACAAAACATACTCTCAGACTGTGGCTATCCTAGTAAATTAGACATTTTGAGGAATATTCCTCTGTGCCAAAATGCCTTTTTTTATACAGATCAGATTTTTAGAATGATCTTCACTATTTCAGTCTGTTCCAACCTTCTCTCTTCCAACAGTTCCTGAAGTGTCCTTAAAGAACTGGTGACTAAGGTACCACCTTAGTGGTTGTAGACTTATTTTGGAGACTAAGAGAATTTAGCAACATTCATGGAGAATATTCCATGCTAGATGGTGCAAGTAAATAGTCTTAGACATGTTCGTCTTACCACTGTGGAGTCACAGTCTAATAGCAAAAAAAATGTACCGCTCACCTTAATATAGGCAATACAAAGCACAAAAAAAACAAACAAAAAAAAATATGTTTAAAAAAAAAAAACAATTTTTTCCTGAGGGTCACAGAGGAAATTCAAAATCAGCTACTATGTAGGGTGGACACAGGCAGACTATGTCTGTACTCATTGTTGTAAAACAGACTCCATCCCTGTTATCTCCAATATATGTAGAAATACAGGTATTGTTTTGTGGACCTTTGCAGCAAACAGTAAAGAATAAAATTCCTATGACCCTGCTGGATGGTGTTACAGACAATCTATGTCTCCAGTCAAAGGAATGACATTTTTTTTCTCTCTTCTTTTCATTCCTTTGACTGGAGACATATATTATCTGTATGCGAACCATTATCGTAGATCTTCTGCTGGTTAGAAGGGAGAGTCCCAGGAACTAAACCAGTTGTATCTTGTTCTCCCTTTATAAATTGTTTGCCATTCCATCCTTAAATTATCCCTTTATGTAGGAGAAAGACTATAATATAGTGGGTTTAGTCTATAGGCAGAAAGTATTACTGCTTAATATACTGTCCAAAACTAGATTTTGCAAAACAGACTATTTGAAGTTTTAAATTAGCTAAAATGAACATGTAACATCTTTACATTTCTTTTGTTGCTGTTACCAAGGATTAATTTAGATTCTTATTCATACACATCAGCATCTAAAACACAACCAAAACTCTGGTCTCGGACTTCTGTGTCCTTACTTCTGCTGGCTGTGGTAATACCAGCTAAGTGCTCACCAATCACAATCATTACGTTCTGAATTTCCCTAAAGCTAGACAAGTAGTTTTGTTCATGAAGGTTCAGCGCTAATACTTAGCTGTCAGATCAAATAAAAGTCATTCTAATTATGTTGAGCAGAAATACAGATGTTGTGGAAAATCCCAAGAGGACCTTATAATACATGTGCTCTGTCACTTACGAAAACATACCAGAGAATTAAACGCTATTATTGACATGCATCTTGGGACACGAGATCACTGTTACCTTTAAATTCTGTGAGAGGATCTGAGTCCTGCATTTCCCCACACACTCATTCCACTCTCCTCTTTATACATTATATTCATTGTATTACTTGTAATAAACAAATTTTATGCTGGATAATTTAGAAAATGCCTTATTACCATGCTTCCCAGGATTATAGTCATCTCTGGCTCTCCTTGATCTCTGCTAGGGAGAGCAAGAATACAAAGTATGAATACCAGAATGTCTTTTCTTTCCACAGAGCACTACACACTCACAAGCAATAATGCTCAATTGATATTTAATTGCTGGAACTACTTTCTTTCAGAATGTCATCCACAATAGCCGTTCATTATAGCAATATCACAAACTCACAAACTCACACAACATTTTAAAATCTTTCCTTACTAACCTGAAGACATCTCTCCAAGAAAAAGGTGAAAAAAATACCATGTCTGCAGGGAAGAATCCTTTCCCAGTCCTAAGTTTGGCAACTGATCAGGTCTATAGCGGCTTGAAAACATAGCAGGCTTCCATTATAGGGCTGGGAAAGCATTTCCCCATCTGTTCTTTCACTTAGCTATTTCATGGAATATTTGAGAAAGCGTTTTTATCTGTGACTATATAGAATATTTCCAAAGGAAATTGAATGACATTATTATTATTATTATTACTATTACTGTTACTATTACTATTATTACTATTAATCATAAGATTGACCATGAATCTTCATCAGAATATTTGTGCTTGAGGTAGACTTCAGCTAAAATCCTGCCATAAATTAAAAAATTAGCTGAGGATTGAGTTTTGTCTGAAGTCATTCTCACCTCAATAGTCACCCAAAGTGCTCTTCTGAGAGTAGATGCTCATCAGAGTAAGGATTATGCTTTTCAGAATTCAACATTGCTGTTACTCGTGAGTGGGATATAAATGTGGAAGGGGTGTAAATTCAGTCTAGTCTGCTTTAGGGTGTGGGGCACAAGTTACAGCACCTGATCGATCACCAGCTGAACTGGCCAGCAGTGTGCCCAAGTGGTCAAGAAGGCAAATGGCATCCTGGCCTACATTAAAAACAGTGTGGCCAGAAGGACCAGGGAAGAACTTGTGGCTCTGTACTTGACACTGGTGAGACTGCATCTCAAGCAGTGTTCAGTTTTGGGCCCCTAATTACAGGGATGTTGAGCTGCTCAAGCATGAGCAAGAGAAGAGCAACAAATCTGGTAAAGGACTGAAAAACAAGATATCTGAGGAGAGGCTGAGGTAAGTGGGGCTATCTAGTCTGGAGAAAGTGAGGCTGAGAGGAGACCTCAATGCTCTTTACAACTACCTGAAAGGAGGATGAAGCAAGGGGGCTGTTGGTCTCCTCAGGTGACAAGTGACAGGATGCAAGACAACAGCTTCAAGTTGTGCCAGGGGAGTTTTAGACTGAATATCAAGAAGATTTTCATCATAGAAAGGGTAGCTAGGCATGTGAACAGGCTGCTCATGGGAAGTGGTAGAGTCTCCCTCCCTAGAGACATGAGGATGTGGCACTTAGGGACATGGTTTAGCAGTGGAGTTGTAGTGTTAGCTGAATGATTCGACCTAATGATCTTTAAGGTCTTTTCCAACCTAAATAATTCTAGCATTCTAAGGTGAGTGAGTCTGTAGACTGGTGGCTAGCTCAAGTAGGTGCTCCTTGGAGAGGATGCAGTATGACTGGACAAACTCACAGTTGTGCCTAAAGAAGATGTGATCTCTAAGGGCAGCGTCAGAGGCTTCTTTCCATCCTGTTGAAGCCCTTTTTTTCTATTACAATTCTAGTATACATTGGTCAAGATCTCCAGCTCTGTGTTGATAAAACTTATCTATTTCTAAGACTGATAAAACTGTGCTTTCCATACTGGCTATTTAATATAGAAAAACAAACCAAAACCCTACAAATATGTAGGTTGCTCTGAAAGTAATGCCTCCTATTTCTTTCCATGGAAACTGCAACAGACCCGAAGAGCACAATAACACTAGTTGATAGAGTAAATTCTCAGATACAAAATACTGTTTTTCAACATAGTTACCACCAGTATCTGTGTATTTTTTCTGCAGTGATCAAGAGCCTCATGCCACAGTTGTAAAAACTGAACTACTGTCTCTGTTGCCACTTCAGAAACACACCACCCACTGCCTCACTGTCCTGACATTCACTGTTTGGTCTCCAGAAACTGTCAGCAAGTGTCAATGAATGTCAATGGATACATTTTTTTCCACATGGAGCAATTCAATTCCATGCCTTTGCTTTATCTGCGCTTCAATGTCAGACGCCATTGTGTCAGAGTGTTCCTCTGATGCCATCTGTCACATGGCAACGACATGGAATGGAATCTTGGTGGGAATGTCCAACCTCTACTGCCATACCACCAACATCCAGCTCTGATGTCATGGGCCAACATAATAAAACAGGAGGCATTACTTTCAGGCCATCCCTTGTACCTTGCAAGTTATTTTCTCTTAAAAGAGAAAGATTTATCCAACAGAGCATTTTTTCTAGAAAACAGAAAAGATGGTGAATTCTAACAAGGAATAAAATAAAATTTTAAAAAGGCTAGAAACCTGGAGTTAATGTTGGAAGTTTAAGCTACTGCACCTCACTGACAGTTCAGGTTATTTTGTCTAAACAGTGAGGAGGGCAGGGCTGTCAGAGGGTATATGTTAGGGAATGAAAGCCAAGCAAACACAAAGCAACTAAAAGATCCATACATACATGTGCATACCAGTCATTCTGCTATTAAGAACAGTATATAAAGCCTTTTTTCTGGCAGACTTCCCACTGCAAATGTTTAATTTCTCCTCCCACCTGCTTCTCCTCAGGAATAATGTCATGAACTGAGTAAGACATTTGCATTATTCATATTTGCTGTTTAATGAATTTTTGGGTACACAGTTCAGAAAAATATCAGAAAGTAGCATCCTCTATATTCCTAGCATTTGATCAAAAATTTTCCAGCTGGAGACATTTACTTCACAGTCATATGCTTTTTTTCTGCTTTTAAAGCCAGTATTTTAATTCACCAAATCTGTTTTGTTACCTGCAACATGTCTCCTTATTTCATCCAATAATAATATTTGAGGCAGAACCTTTCTTTTTTAAATTCAATGTAAATGAAATATGCTAAATATCCCTGTCTATCATAACAATAACAGCTTGAAAGAATTCCTACAAAGTTACTTAAGTGAAACTTCCCTCATAAATTTAGATCAGCTATCTCTAGTTAAATTATGTTTTGCAAGGAGTTCCTCACTGAATCCTGCAAAAATGTTTCCCTTTTCACCCCACAAGTCATGTTAATAGGTCTTTAATTGTTTGCTATATCTCATGTCTCTTTTGTGAGCATTGCTGCCAGTTTCCTGTTCTCAGAATTGAAACAAGTTCTCAAGCTATGGTGTAGCTATGGTAAGGATAATATGGTTATTACAGCACAGGGCTAGGAATGCACAGCCAAGACAGAAGCTATATTTCATGGAATTTATAAACACAGTATGCAAATGACAGACAAGTTAATATCGGTATTGGTAAAATATTATTTGAGGGTCAGCTAATAATGCTGCTCCATTTTTAAAAGGTATTAATACAGACTTGGTGGAAGCGTCACTTGCTGGGAAGGGACACACTCAGGCACTGTGTACCTAAGTTTGTGAGTTTTGTCATGTATACTGTCAGGGAAAATCAAGCTTGACAACTAGTGGAAGTGCATAGAGGTTGGTGACCTGTACTATTTCTATGAACATTAATCGGCTGTGGCCCTGGCTGCAACTCAAGTTCAAACAGATAAAGGAGCTTAAGAAAATCCAAGCTGGGCCCATCTCCTGTGGGACTGAGATGAAGCATCCTCAGTCCCTCCTGTCTCCTGTCCACCCAGACCACAGAACCACAAGACTGACCAAACAGCAAGCAGTCTTTGGCTCTGCTCCAGAGACTGGTCTGAATCCATATCTGATAGTGAACAACACAGATAGGCGTGACAGTCTAGGCTTGACAACAGGTTTCACTCTCCACATAGCTGCCAAAACAGATACATGGCCTAAGGGCTCCTCCAACTGTGGGGGCTGTTTGGGATCTCCACCTCTTGCACAGGAATGCCATATAATTAGTTTTTATGGAAGAATGCCCTGCACATTGGCTACGGGCAGAGTAGTTTCCAATTGCTCAGTGAATGACAGTAAAATTGAAAAACTGTACCTACTTATCTTAATACAAATGCCATTTCAACTGCATTTTGCTCAGCTGAATGCATTTTGTGATGATCTGCATGGCAAGATGCGTAATTAAAAAGACATAACATTTGTGTTTTTTCTCTTTTTGTCTAGGAATTCTGAGTTTGGTGTACTCATAAAAATTATTCCTAAAATATACAAACTGCTTCTGCGTTTCTCTTGAAATTAAAATATTAGTATCCATGATGAAAATAAAAATTCTAGAAAATATTCCTAATGTGCAAAAGAGAAAGTTCCTTCTGAGAAGCTGCCATCACTTTGAAACTTCTTCCGAACTAGCACAAAAAGAGCGTCCCTTGATTTCAGCAACTCAATAAATGTGGGGAAAAACAGTCCTTTGTATACAAGAAGTGCACTAAACAGAGCAGAGAGAAGACTCAGTGCAATTCACTTCCATTGATTGAGTCTCTAGGGAAAAGATGGCCCTGCCAAATTCAATTTACTTTATTATGCTGGAGGAAATAATGGTTCTCTTAAAAAAGCCCAGATTGAATTATAAATACAAGCAATTATGTTCCTTTTTTACAGAAGGTCATGCATACAAGAAAGAGGCATATGGAATTGTTTCAAGAGTTAAATCAGAAATTTCAGACTCTGGACAGATTTCGGGATGTACCAAAATCAGGCAGCATGGTAAGTTTTGCTTCCTAGATATTTAAAATATGCTGGATTCCTAACAATGACAATGAAACAAGAGTTCTTTGAATTCAGTATTATTTCCTGAGAAGACCTCATTTCGTATTGCTTTTGATAGCCTCAGAAAAGGGAACAAAAGATATTTTCAGTAAGTTAACCTACGGTGAGACTCATTACATTTTGCAACTAGACCATAACTAACTCACTGACACCATTATAGATGACAAGTAATTGAACTGCAGGAAACACCATTAAAACCTGTATGTGTCTACTAAGTCTAAAGGACTTTATATACAGAAAGCAGCTCAGTAATGTAATTTAGCCAGCAAGGCTTTTCCTCTGGCAAGGCAACAAATATTAAATTAGTTACAACGAAGTCCAGCTAGACTCACCTGTACGTGAGAGGATCTAGAAAGCACACAGTGTCTCTGTAATGTCTTTTCTATAATAGGTTTATAAATATTTAGCACATGAAAAGCAAAAATTAAATCATCTTGAATTGACTCTGCTATCATCATAATTCAAATTTATACACACACACGCATAACACCCTGACTACATCTGATAATGAGAGCAAGGAAATAGTTGATTCTGCCTAATTAAAATAGCTAATTTGGTGTGACATATTTGTTAGCAGTAATATTATGATTAGTAATAATTTTCTATATAACTTTATAATGTGAAAATTGCATATTAAATGAAACTGAGCTAAAGTTGTCTTATTCTACATTTTATGAAGGGCTGCTTTCAGACATGAAGAAGTATTAAGCAGATGTGAGGTCTAATCCAGAAGAAATTTGGTCCAGACTCTTTCATGAATCTTTAGCTCTGATATGTGTTATTTTGCACCAGTTCTCACCCACTCCCCGATTTGAGAGTTGCTGGCATGTAAAGTTTGCATTCACTCCTCTATTTGAGATTTCCTGTCCATGTAAAACTTCCTCATTCAAAATTTTTTCAATCATGAAACTCATTCAAAATCTCAAAGGGGGTCTCTGTTGATGAGTTGTGCTTACTCTGTTTCATATCAGCACTATGTTTTTGAAGGATCTGCTAATAAAAGCCACCTAGAGGAGTGGTCTAACTGTAAGGCAATCAGAGAGCAATCCAGATACCTAAATATCAGCATCTCAGGCTATTTTAGACAGCTGCCAGTATCTTAGTCTACAGCAGAGTACAAGCAGTGATAACACAGGACCCATATCTCTCTTTAAAAATAGTGGGAGTTTCGGCAGAATATCTAAAGACGTCTAAAATGGGTGTGAAAATGTTAGATTTTGGTAGCTAGTATGTTATAGCAGAAATCACTAATGAACTTGGTCTCACTCCATAATGAATTTTCTCCCATAAAACTTAACATTCCAAAAGAATTCATGGAGACCATGAAATAAGCAGCTTTCACTCTGTTAATCCTAACATACACAGGCTCACCAGCCTGTAAAGCAAAGTGGCTTTCACATTATCAAGGAGCAGATTTCTGCTGTTCTGCCATGCTCCTGCCCCAATTTAAAATCAAGCTGGCAATCTCTGTCTCAAACCACTCCATATTTCAGACAGCAAGTTCTCCTCAAATACCTTCTCTCCTCTTTTCACACTTTTCTACATAACCACTACTGAAATGCTGGCTGTTGTTACAGGATCATTTGGCTATCCCTCACTTTGTTTCTTGCAAAAGACAGGGCTTAGCTGGCAGCTCAGGTGAGCAGCCTGCCAAAGGGTCAATTGCTCCCAGAGAAAGACAGTTGCAGACTTTCTCCCTGCAAAGCTAGTTTCTCTGACTTCTGTGTCTCATGAAAGCAGATTAGTGATCAGCATTATAAACAGAAAACACATTATTTCATCCTTGTTTCATTTCCTTTTTCTTCTCTGCTCCTCAGGAGAACTCAGCACCAAACAAGGCTCCATGGGACAATTTCAAAACCACAGGTGAATATCAACACTATACAACGATAAACGTATTAGATACAGAGGCAAAAGACGCTTTAGAATTAAGACCAGCAGAATGGGAGAAGTGTCTGAACTTGCCTTTAGATGTGCAAGAAGGCGATTTTCAAACAGAAGTTTAACAAAAATGAAAATAAACTGAACAAGAAAAAAACAAACAAAAAATGAATTGCACTGACAATAAAGAGACTTTGGGAATCCTGATGCTCCTGTCTGAACATTGTGACTACTTTATGCCAGGCTCTTCCTGCGCCAGCTGTCAGTGTTTTTTTCGTACAGTTTCTTCCCACTAGTATGGCTAGTGGAGAACCAGGTGTACAATTCTTACCATCGTGTGTTGTAAGTACCCGTGGAATGGATTTGTAAGGTAATCTTTATAGATAAACCTCAAGCAACGATTCATGTTGTAACAGCTTCATTTGGTTTAGTTTTCAAAAAACTTCACCATGAAGCACAATGTATATATTTATGCAGTTTTTAAAGTTTATAACAGTCTGTTTGGCCATTACTACACTTTTTACTTTATAATATAAAAGCAAAGTTTTTGTCATTAAATGAATGTCTGTTGAGCTACATTCTTCATTGCTTTAAATGCAATAAAGTAATAATCTCACTTTTATATGAATAATATATTTCACATCTTTATTATTGCAGTTTTCTCTGGAAAGCTCAGAGTAGCTTTCTCTGCTGCAGCTGTGTATAAAATATTTAAAATGTTGTATGGTGTAAATAAACCTTTGTCTACATATCAGTTTCTTAGTGCATTTTATTCTGTATTTGTTGATCTTAAATTTGCATATTTATAAAGTTTTCTTTAAAAATACACATACTGAATATGTATTTGGAGTTTTCATAGTATATTGTTCTAGCTCCTGCGAGGAGTTCCTGTATTATCAGGTTTGTAAAGCCATTCTGCATTTTCTTAGGATATCTTTTGTGACAATGTACCATATAAGTTGGACTTGTCAGAATACTATTACAATTGTTCTATTTTATACGTATTTTTGTTTTGTTGCAGAAAGACAACTCATGGAAAATAAGTTGTTTCAATGCACAGCACCCCAAGAAAATGTTGATTTAGAACCATTAAATTTTGTGCATGTTCTTGTTGCTGTATAACAACAAGAAAGACTTCAAAGATAAAAATTCTAAAGTATTTTTGACAAAAAAAAGAGTCTGTTTTATATTATAAATCAAGAGTACAGCGTGATTTATGTTGCAAATACAGTTAAAAAATTAGGAATGGAAAGACTAAATCTCCCTTTCCGTGCTTGGAATCAAAAGCAGATCTTCAAAATCTCTCCTTATATACAACACAGTTGGGGGTGGTGGGATGGTACTGAGAGTGGGTGGTCTCAAACCTCCAGGTGCCAAATTTCTAGAAAAAAATTTTACCCATACTATTTTAGTTTCTGCTATACATAATTGAATATGCACCATCCTATTAGACGGAGAGAGCTTCTGAGAGGAAGAAAATATGACTACTAGTCTGTTTAGCAAGAAAACACACTAGAATACAAAGCTATCAGAGACATATTTACCTAGAGCTTTGGTAGAGGGAGATTATCATATATCCATTGAGAGGATGGATTATCATCTTGTCGCGATCGAGGGGAGACTCGGACAGCCAAATGATCATTCAACAAGTCTCAGTTTATTAGCTTTTCGCGTGTGCTTAAGTACATTCGTTAATGAAGCTCATGCATATTGCAAAAGTAAAGCTCATGATTGGTAACCAGCTCTAACGTTAACCTCACCTTGTTGGAATTTCCCTATCATTCTTATAGATACATCTTTCTCTGTTCCCACCCGGTCTCACTCTTCTCATGAATACAACTTCCTCAGTTCCCATCCTGTTTTGCTCGCTTGCTAAGCAGCTTCTTTATCCCAAGGATAGAACGCCCAGGACTATTACTTCTACTCTAAGTTATGCAGCTGTATCAAATTCTCGGCGCTGTGCCCTTTATCTCTTAGCCATTCTGTGAGAAAATCCTCAACATCATCTTACTATTTTCCAAAAATAGATTAAGGAGAAACTTTCAGGAAAGCATTTCCATCTCTGAATTGTAAAAGAAAGGCAATGCTTTCTCTAGGCCGTAATGAAGTCTTTAAGCCATGAAAAGGAGTCCAACTTTGCCAATTCCAAATGAGCAAGCATCTCATCCAAAGTGCAGACTTCACCTAATGCTTCATCATCTAAATCTTTGCATGAACACAAAACAGCTAGCTCCCAACGTGGTACCAAGTCCTCTACCCAGTTTAGGTGCCTAAAAGTTAGATGTTGTAGTGCTCAGTCCTGCAATGGATCAGGTAATAAGAACTAGCCCTCTATCAAGAGGCTGATGGAAGAGGCAGCTGGCAAAGATGGCTATACAGCCTATGGACATCACACGGCTGAGATCCAATGTTGCATCAAAAACTCAATTTTTCACAAGAATAGAACTTAAGTTCCCAAATATGAACTCAAGTCTCTCTTCTTCCTCTTCTTCTTTTTTTTTTAAATCAAGTTCTAATCTAAAAGGGATTTTTTTTTCCCTCTAGATAAACATACACTGGTAAATTCACATTTTTAAAGGATTTCATCCACTATGGTAGGTATTTCTCAAGCAAAGTAGATTTTGCAAAATTTCCGTCTTTCAAGACCAAACCAGAAAGCTTAATCTTCCTGATCCAGGTATAAGCCTTAGCATTCTCCTTGATTGATCAAAATGTAATGCAAATCAAGAGCACCTTGACATTTCAGTAACTGTAGTGCAGAGAGAATTTATATAAGCCTTATACCAGCAAACTCTTGTTACAAAAGCAGTCTAGTTAAAGCAGCAGGAAGCTTAGGGTAGACTGAAAACTTACCCAGGAAACATTACAAATCAGTGTACACTCAACACACTGCTGACCTAATCGCCCTGTTATTAATAACCCAGTTGATGCAGGTTTAACATTAGCCTGAGTATTTATGTATCATACAGCAGTCACAGATATGCTTTCCTTGTATGAGCAGCAATATTTAGGGTCTTTTTATTCCAATCTTTGGCTGCACTGCTCAGAAAATCCTAAGGATTTTTATTCTTCTATATATTTCATATTTAGTAATCTTAAGAACATGCTGAAACTCACTGTAAATACAGTGAGTTTACCTATTTACCTATTAATGTATTAATTAGAGTATTTACCTATTAATGTTATTGTTTTGTGTCAAAGCAGTGTGTCTTTCACAGGCAAGCTGCCACACATACTCATGGCTTGCTGCTCAAGAGACCTGGACAGGCTGGAGAGTTGAGTGAAGAGGAATCTGATGAAGTTCAACAAAAGCAAGTGTAGAGTCCCGCACCTATGGAGGAATAACCACATGCACCAGTACAGGTTGGGGGATGACCTGCTGGAAAGGAGCTCTGTGGAAAAGGACCTGGGTGTCCTGGTGGACAACAGGCTGGCCATGAGCCATCAGCATGCCCTGGTGGCCAAGAAGGCCAATGGTATCCTGGGGTGCATTAAAAAAAGTGCAGCCAGCAGGTTGAGGGAGGTGATCCTCCCCCTCTACTCTGCCCTATTGAGGCCACATGTACAGTACTGTGTCCAGTTATGGGCTCCTCAGTTCAAGAAAGACAGGGAACTACTGGAGGGAGTCCAGCAGAGGGTCACAAAGATGATAAAGGGCCTGGAGCATCTCCCTTATGAGGAAAGGCTGAGAGACCTGAGACTGCTCAGCCTGGAGAAGATTGAGGGGGGATCTTATCAATGCTTAAAAATATCTAATGGGCGGGAGTCAAGTGGATGAGGCCAGGCTCTTTTCCATGGTGTGCAGCTACAGGACAAGGGTCAATGGGCAAAAACTGGAACACGGGAAGTTCCATAGAGACAGAAGGAAAATCTTTACCTTAAGGGTGACATAGCACTGGAACAGGATGCCTAGAGAAGTTGTGGAGTCTCCTTCTCTTGAGACATTCAAAACCCACCTGGATGCTTTCCTGTGTAATCTACTCACTCTAGGCAACTTGCTTTTAGCAGGGGGAATTGGACTCAATGATCCCCAGAGGTCCTTTCCAATCCTAACTATTCTGTGATTCTGTATGGTTCTTTTTCTGTTTTACAATTCCTGGTTCGGTTAGCACTCACGTGGAAACTCTATTACACTTGTCTCCTTCCTCTACAGTCTTTCCAGGTTTGCTAAAGTTCTTAAATAATTCTCTGTAAATTCTGATCTCATTAGAGTATTCTGTTTGATCCCTGTAGAAAAAGATAAAACTCAGCCAGGAAGATTCTAAGATGCGTTTTCATTCAGTAGGAAACTTATATAAATATAGTCAGAAGTACTTGAATTTTAACATAACTTTTTTATCTAACTACTATTTGGTGGAAAATACATGACCAGAAAGAAATGGGCACCAGGCAGCTTCTCCTAAGTAATCATCTTAACCTGTGGACTCCAGGAATTTACTTTCTGCTGCTCCTTCTCTCTGGTTCTGTGAATGTAGAATCTTTTCTTAAATAGTGTTGCTTCAGCAAAGACTGGGAGGGAGTTACCTGCAGCCCATTGGCTAAGTTTTACAGTCAGAAAGTGAGCAAGAACCATGAGAATGTTTTTAGATGGAGTTGTAACTGTTTCCTCCATCCTGAAAGTGTGTTGAATTCTGAGCTTTTTCATAGTTTTTGCATCTCCCCTTCCTCTAGCTATGTGTTCAAAGACTGACAATCAAAAAAATCTATGTTCCTTTGTGGATCAAACACTTAACAAGTTTAAATACCTTTAAAAATCTTATTCTCTGGATTCAATTTAAAGAACAATGACAAGCTGGTGTTTTTTCCCATCATCAACTCAATGATTTATTGCATTATGTTCCTGGGCTGTTGACTCAGGAAATTGCAAAAGATGATGCCTGAAGGACCTCATACTATAAAAAGGAAACTAGAATTGGTTAGTATATATGTTCAATTTTTTATTCAGGGTCTCCTTGGACCTATCTATTTTATTTTCTGCTCTTCTCAAGAACAGTGTTTCAGGAAAAATATTTTTAGAGCCCTGTTTTTAGTAATTAGACTCTTAAATCAGGCAAGAATTGGCTATGGTTTCTCAAGACAGATAGGTAGAATCCATTATATTTAATTTAGAAGTCTAACTAAAACACAGTCTTGCCAATATTTCGAGCACTGAACTCTGTTTATCATAGCCATCTTGGTTCTTTCTATAACATAAAGAAAAAAGGGAGACACCTCTGAAGCCCAGCTGGATTCATCCAGTTCTCTACATTTAGTACTAACACCTTTGTATTGATTGTAGAGAAAGTTTAAAAGCCCCCTGAGGGCAATAAAATTCTTCTAAATTAAGCACCAGATTTAGCTAGATTTAGTCATCAACATGTGAGTTAATGTCTAAGCTCCTATTGTACTCAGTGGAGAACAGGTCGATACAGTCAATGGAACCTAAAGATCACTTCAGCTTACCCATTACTAGAGGCAGAATTCATTTACTTTGAGATATTCTAGTGCATTTGAAACATTTGGATGGAGATTGCAGGTATGAAAGACAACATGCTTCTGGTCCAAGCAGGATCCCATACTGCACGTGATACTAGATGCTTGTGTTAAGACATGAATCCAGCCTCAAAGGAAGATTTTCTGATATGCTTGAGGATATCCAGCCTCCATCTTCCACTCCAGAGTTACATTGAGTTAGAGGTCTTACATCATGTTTGCCAACATTATACAAATGTCGTAGGTATTCTCACTATCACATGTTGCCACATTGCCTGCACTTCTTCAGAACATTTATGTCTGTTCAGGTAGAGGTCTCATCTTCTCAATAATAATTCTAATAGTTAAACCATCACGTCCTTCATGTGGATTATTTCAGTTTCAATCCTCCTAAGAGGTAAAGGACCCAACACCCAGGACAAACTGAGATGTCAAATTATCAGTAAACTTGAAAAAAGACCATTCTGGATGGCAGAAATGCAGGAGTCATGGAGATAGGAAATTTACAGCGTTGTGCCTGGATCTGGTTTGCATTTAAGACACAAGTGTAACTATAGAACATATTTTTTTCATACCGACCTGGCATGCAATCTTTCCTTCTCACTCTCCTAGCTATTAGGCAATGGTCAAATTACCTCTTTTTTGCGTTCCTCTGACTCTTTGGCTCTTCTATTCCTGATTACACAAAGATCAAACCTGAACAGAGAAGATGACAAGTGTAATTGCCACTGATATTCTCTGATCCCTTAAATTCCATTCTTATCCTGAAACATAGATGGCAGTGTTTCAAATCTTTATAAGATTAGGTGGAGGTGGAACCTCTCCAGTTTTCTTTCTGAGTCTTCTGGCCATCAGATAATTATGCAAAGAAGGAAAGACACTCACACCCTCAGAGCAGAAAAAGTCAGCAGTAGTCAGTGGGTAAATTCAGACCTGTCTGAGAACATTATTTTTGCCATGGAAATATAAGAATGGTCTCCAAAGCCCATCCTTAGCAACTAAACTTGGTATTGGGATATCACGAATGAAAATTGAAAAACAATCAATTCATAAGGCAGATAACACAGAAATAGAAAAGATAACCTGGTACACCATAAAGTGAACAATCTTAAAGAGAGAAGGGAGGGAAGAGTTCTCAGTTTCAGTCTAATCCTAACTCCAGCGTAAATGGTGGCTTTCAGATATTGTGTAGAAAGCTACATCAAAAAAGATTTTCATTATCTCGTAACTAAAATATGAGCAAAAAAAATATTAATATCTAATAGCATTCTAAAAGAGGAGAGCATGCATTTTTCTTTGCCAGATCTGCAAAGACAAAGATACATCCATGCTTAATTTATGATCTCAGATACCTATATTATTTCACTATACATTATTTCCAAAACACAAAATATCATCTGCTTCAGAATCACCCTTTAGTTATGAATTGATGGCTGTTTTGGTGGAGGATTTAGCCAACTAACTAAAAACGCATATACTCAAAGTGAAAAGAGACTATTTAACTTTGACCCAGAAATTTATTTTCTGAAAAAGCTCATTACAAATACATGTATGTTGAATTGAACGAAGATTTTAAGCAGATTTTTATTTGAATTTACCACAGATCCTTAAGACTCTATGTTCTTCTGAAACTGGAATGGCAATAAAGAAATTGATTAATTTTGGTAGGGAAAAATCAAATCATCCTTTCCGCAACAGTTAATGTTTGCATATTGAGAAGTCTTCTATTTCAATTAAGAAACCCTATTCTAGGATGACTTTTCTACTGTGCAGAAGCACTTCGGATCTTAAGAATTCGGTGTACAAGATCTCCAAAAGATAGAAAGAGCAATGTTCTTTCTTCATCATAGAATGAAATCCAAGTAAAAGGTCTAATTTTTGCATCTAAACAGATTACTACCACTGGTGGAGAACCAGAAATGAAGACCTCTTGCTCCATTTTCAGTCCACCTAAAAACAAAAAGTGCTGGAGAGCTTCAGACACCCTGAAGATCTGGAGACACCAAAGAGCACATCGCAGCGGCTGAATCAGTAGCACATTTTGTATTAGATATTAGCAAGTACTGGGCTGCAAAATCTTGGATTCTCAAGTCATTCATAATGTTTTTATTGTTTGAAAGTCCACAGCATTTACTTCCAATCTTGACAAGCCATGTACTGCAGCTGCTATATAAGAAAGCAAAGATGTAAGCAGAAGTCTTATAGGGAGATGTAGTTTTCTCAAGCTTATCCCTAAGTAATGTTTTCCCAATATATGCTCCTGTAAAAATATAAAAGGTTACTTAAAAAAAACAATCCACTGGGAAGATTGTTATCTGTCTTCCCATACACCCATCCAGCTCTGGGGTGCCATCACAAAAGAGACATGACTATTAGAGCAGGTCTACAGGAGGGCCACAAAAAGTATCAGAGGGCTGAAGCACCTTTCCTATAAAGAGAGACTGAAAGAACTGGGATTGTTTAGCCTAGAGAAGAGAAGACTCAGGGACACCTTAAGGCAGCCTTCCAATACATACAGGGGGCCTACAAGAAAGATGGGGAGACACTCTTTACCAAGGTGTGCACTCTAGGTCAAGGGGTGATGCGTCCTCCCTGGAAGTGTTCAAGGCCAAGTTTGATGGGGCTTTGAGCAGCCTAGTCTAGTAGAAGGTATGCCTGCCCATAATGCGAGTTGGTACTAGATGATCTTTAGAGCTCCCATCCAACTCAAACCATTCTATGATTCTATGATTGTTTTACACATCCAGGTGTTCATCCATCTGACGCCATCCAACTAGCATTCTAAATTGGATAAAATAATTCCAATGATACCAAGAACTGTGAGGGCCTGCAGCTGCCACACCTTCAAATCATTTAAGTTCTGCAAGGATGGATCTCCTTTCTAATACTTAAAATTTGACTGGCTGTAGCTCACACACTGCTTGAAGACATTTTCCACAGAATAGGCAAAAATATTGGAAAAATGAGATTATTTGAGGAAGTCTGTCTGAATGCACGTTGGGTAATTAAGTAGCTGTTGCCATAACAACTGCAGTATCAGGAAATGCTTGTCAACTTGTGTGCACATTTGACTTTATCATACAGACCAAAGACAACAGAACATATTTATCTTTTCTTAATGACTGTGTTTTTGCAACTTGTGACCTATATTGTGACTTTAATATTGATTTTAGTCTTGAATAGGGTAAATATTGCTACAGTTACAACTTTTATCAAACTTTCAAGTTGCTTTTCCATGCAAGCTTTATGATCTGTAGCTAGAAAACAGGTTTTAGGATTCATTAAATTGTTGAGTGAACTGTCGAAGAGTGAATAATTAAAGCATTCTGCATTCTTGCAAAATATCTCATTTTAACAATGCTAAAAAGCTACTAAAATTTAGCAACAAAAAATGTACTAATGATATTTCAGGATACTGGTACTTTTACTTTCAAATGTAAGTGATGAACACTTTTGAATATTATGTTAATATACTAATTGTGCAACAACTGACTGTTAGATGACCTAAAATTGAGGTAATGTCTTATTAATTCATTTTGTTTTATTTTTACTTCCAAGGGAGAGGGGAAGCACAATTGCTACTGTTCCCTCACTCAAGGTTGTCACTGGCTTTGCATCAAGACTCCTACTGCACCCGCTCACTGCCTGCTGGCAGCATTTGAGGGGAATCAGTTGGACTGCAGTGGGAATTACAAATGCTGGGCAGAGAAAGTTTTTGCTCAAGGCTCCCAGATCAGAGCAGGTGTGTGGTTCAGCACACATTATGTGTCACAGCATTGCCACTCACACCAAACAAATGCCAATCTTAGGCATACAGACATATCAACTGCCTGGCTTCTCTTTACTTTGCCTGAACATAACTGTCCATTCCCAAGAAGATCCTTGTTCATTTTTCCAGAAATCAATTCTTGCTCACAGACCTTGAAGAGCTGTAGTTTGCCATCATCCCATACTCAAATTCAGGATGTAGTATAGCTTCAGCCAAAGGTGAGTTCAGGTGGAATCTGTTGTGTGTCCTTCACCTGTGCTGAAGCACTCAGAATTTCTTTCACTACCAGCTTTAAATTCCTGTCCTTGGTGCAGAGGCAGTTCTAATGCCATCTCCTTCTCCTGCAGGCTTGTTGAGAAGTGAGGCAATTAGCTACAGTATTTAATTCCCTTTGATCAGAGGAGGGAAAAACTCAACACCAGTATACACTGCCATTGTTCACCTTCCACTAAATCATAAGAGAAATCAAGTCCCTACTTTTCGATCCTTCTCTCAGGCCAAAGAGTGAGGAAAGATGCATGTTACCCTCTACTTGGGACCAGTGCTTCTCTGTGATATGTAGAAGACAGATGGTTCCACCTCTGCCATTGACATTCCCGCCAGACTTTGACAGCAGTACTGATTATCCAGCCACAAGAAGGATGAGAAAAGAAAGTGAACTGTCTCAGCCATTTAGGGGGATAGGGGAGTTAAGTAGCCCATCCTCCTTTCTGAAGAATTAAGAATGATGAAATCACTATGGGCTTTGTTGTGGACTCCTATCTGCGGGCCTGCTGCCTGAAGAAAGATACTGGGAAGATTGGAGATACTGTAAGAGAAAACAGAAGGTCTAAAGTAGATTGGAAAGAGACAGGAGGACTTAAGCAAGGCTGCTAAAACTGCCTTCTTGTCTCAAGAGCCTGTCCAAAAACCTTCTAGCCATTCAAGTCATCAAAGGAATTTTACGTTGATCAGAAGACAAATGATTACTGTTTATTGATTTCCTAGCTGAACCAGTGTCTATTGTAAAGTTAACCGCTATTTCAAAGAGAGGTCTAATCTCAGCAGTTGTCTTATGTCCCAGATATTTATCTGCCCTCCCTGTTAACTGAGAGGCTGTGGTATGCTTGTTAGTGCCACTTTAATTTCAAGGCTAGTAAAATCAGCTCACAGTTCTCCCCAGGATGTGAATGTTTCATGAAACTCCAGCCACCAACCTTTACTGTCAACTCTTCCTGCAACTTGTGACATCTATTTGAGAAGCTGGCAGGCTTTTTAACTTCATGCTACATAACAACAGTGTCAAAGCCAGACCTCATGAAAATTGAATTAACCTGAATGAGAAAAAGGCAATACAGAACGTTCTTCTTGACAAGGAATACAGAAACTACAAATTTATTGCAGTCATGTTATGATCTGCGTCACATTAGCTGGAAACCATGATGCAAAGGAGAAAAATGTATCCCCTACCACCTAGGAAATTCTGGACAGCCATAACCGTTGGTAGAGAATTTATTTTAGTGACAGCTGGAGGGGCCTGAAAGGCTGTCAGGTCTAATACAGTAAGATTCAGGATTAATTCCCACATGCAAGATGCAGGTGTAGGCATGCAAAATTTGGAACTCGCTCAACCAGGGGAGCCGCAGCATCTGCTCTGGTCAGCAGGAGATATGGCATTTGCTCTCTGAAATACAGTGCTTTAACAGAGTGGTTTGGAGAGAAGCCTAACTGGGCAGTTTCAGGTCCTGGGTGCTGGAACATCCTTCTCTATACATGTGAATAGTGTAGACTTATTAGTAAAAAAGAAATATTACAAATGAAATTACTTTAAGAACAAGCAAATCAACTGGCTGAAGAGATGACCAGCTTAGGCCAGTTTTTGTTCTTAGTTATATCACCATAAATCTGGAATAAACCTATGGGCCTCATCTGAGTTACTTTCTTATATCAGTGTAAACAAAGTGAAAATATCTAGCTGGCTTTTTTTCCCCCATCCTAGTGAAAACCTAGTTTTACACATATGAAGAAAACATCAAAGACTAAATTTGCTCTATCGCTCTATATATGCATAGAGTTCTTTTGCATTAGTCAGGAAAACACATCTGTGTAAGTATTTTATTTTTCTCTTTTACAAGAAGAAGATTCTAGTAGAGATGGATCGTTGGCAAGAGATAGAAGCTGAAATCCATTTATCACTATTGATGCCCTAAATATATGAGAACATTCGTTATAAGTAAATTTCCAAAAATATTGAGAATTTCATGTTTGTTTGGAGCTTTTCTATAAGCTGCCCCTCTGAGACAAAACTAAAGAAGAATTTGTGTTACTATTGTTAGGGATTAAATAATTCCTCACACTTATTAAGACAAACAGATTGGTTTTTTAACAACCAGATGTAAGGTTTTCAAAATTGCAGTATTTCCCAGATACCTTATTTCATAGATACACATCTTATCTTGTATTATATGCATTTAGTCCTTCTTCAAAAGCTGAAAGTTGGAAAAATAACGACTCCTGTATAACAAGGATGTTACTCAGTGTTCAGCATTAGGATTCTCACAACTCATGAACTTATGTTTTCAAAGCTTGAGCAGAGATAGAAAAAATAGTTTTTCACCTGAAGTTATACAGATCTTAGATATCTCCATCTGAATCAGAGCTTGTTATATGTTAAGACTGAGATGATCTTAGCTCAATTTGAGGTTCTCCTTGAGAGATTGGATAAGCATGTTTATGGTCTGAAGAGTCTAAAGCGAAGATATAATGGGCTCCATCAGTTTCACAAAAAAACAGCACAGAATTTAACCCAGCATGCATCTACATGCCAATATTGCAAGTATGAGACATTCTGAGGAAGGGAAAGTATCTTTAGTATCCTCTTCTTTCTTTCATATAAATCTTGGCAGATTCTTTAATTCCCCAGAGCACGTCTGACCAACTTGAAATTATGCAATCCTAACAGATTGGTAAAGGTATGAGAACATGAGACAAAATAAAATACATGTATGAAATGTGGCAATTCCCATCTAGGCTATTAAATGATTCTCCTCCTTGAGCTTCTGAAACTCTTAGAGACAAGATAAGTGCTCGGGAATTGCAGCAATTTTTTCTTCTTTTTTTTTTTTAAAAAAAAAGAAAATTAACTTTCAAAGTCGCTGTAGGCTTGAATCTGACCTTTATAAGTGTGTGTTTGCGTGTGTGTTTCAGGAAGACATTAGGGAAGAAGCTAAAATGTGGTTTTTTAGACCTTCCATATCTGACAGCATTTTCATTAGTTTGTACAAAAAGATGTTCTGTACCCTTTGTAAGCTCATGAACGAAGAACAGATTCATTTACTATAAGTGATGTTTTGATGACCAAGAAACAAATCCCTTTATTTTTGTAAAATCAAACTTCAAGTGTGTCCATACCAAGTGAGTTTGAAAGGAGTTAATTATATCATGATCAATAGAAGGAAAGGATAAATACCTCTTTATAAGGAAAAAATTTTGTTCCACAAGTAGCTCCAGAAAGGCAGATTCTGGTACACACTCATTGGGGCTGTTCATCACAGTCAAGTTACAAAAAGGAGCATCAGGCATCCCACAAACGGCTATTGATAGAATGCTGTGAGCAAACTGTGAAAACCACGTTAGACAAGAATCCTCTCTGTTGCTATGCAAGATACTGCTGCAGAAATTCTCTTGCATTTTTCTTTTCTCGACCAGTAAATCACCAGTGTGCTTTTAGCAATAAATACTTTAGGCTCAGCCTCTAAAAATAATTTTTCTACTCCTGCAGTAAATTGCACTTAAAGATGCTCAAAGTAAAATATTTATCTTCGGCATTCTCAGTATTCTTCAGTATTATCCTAGTCCTTAAAAGGTACTTTTGCTTTGCCATTTTTTTCTTTCTGAAATCTTCTTTATGTAGGTTGGTGGTTTTTTTGTTAGTTTGTTTATTGGTGGGTTTTTTTTCAGTAAAAATGGACCTAGATGAAATTGAAGACTTCAAGAAATTTGAATTATATAATGAAAAGCAATTTACCATTCTACCTGAAGAGAGAGGTTTTCAATCAGTGTGACCTTCCTGCAGTGGCTTATGGATTAGAAGTACAGAAGCTCTTAAGAAAAAAGAAAAAGACACAAAAAATGCAGCTAAGCAAAGTTGAATGTAATAAGATGTAGGCTGAGAATAGCACATACAGACAAGAAAACAAATGAGTGGTTCTGGTGGGGAGACTCAAAAGAAAACAAAACATACACAGTCCTACGTCAGATATTCTACAAGACAACAAGATAAAAGTTAGAGTAGGTGAGGTACATGACAGAGCAGGATGTAGACACAAGAGCAATGAAGACATGAGGTAGGAGAAATACAGATGGACCGGTCACAGATAAATCTGCAAAAGTCTAGGACACTGCAGAATTGATAATAAATGCTTGGCTCTTCCGGGTGCTGTTGCAACTCATGCCTAAAATGTCCATGACATATTTCTAGACATCTCAAAATTATTGAAAACAGATGAGATTCCAGGAACATAAACTGGTGCTATACAATATTTCAGAAACAAAATATAAATAATAAAATACATAAAAAATAATTTTTTAAAAAAATAAAAAAAATATTATATAAATCATGAGATTTATATAAATAAACATAAATAATGACATAAATCATGAAATACATACTTGCTAGTTAGGAAAGGTGAACTAATGTTTGAGTCAGTTTGCAGTGAGGGATCCACAGTCTGTAACTCAAAGTCTCAGGAGAACAGACAAACTCTCATTCATCATTTGGTCATTATAAATGTATACATTGCCTGAGGCCTGAGCACACAGAGAAATGTTATTCCTGCTGTTAATGCCACACTAGAGACCCACCTTAGCTAAGCTAATGTAAAAAAGATGTTTGCACTGACTGTAAGAACAGCATCCTATAAGCCTGCTGTTATACTGTGAGCTCGTATGTTCAGCTGTGTTAGGCATAAAGACTTAAGAAAGTTCAGATGGGCAAGGGAAGCCTGTGGCTCATAAAACAGCTGTAATCTTGTTTGTTCATTCCTGGTAACTGTGTACACTGTTTAAAAATTCCATTAATGTCAAATAACTTTTTTTTCAATGTCCAGCTTTCATCTCAGGTGATGCTCAGGTAAAAGTTATGCATAACAGTGCTCTGTCTCCACCATTGAATAAAGCAGCTCACATTCTGCTGAGCTGTTCCAGAAATGACTTTCTGGTATGCAAGTAAGGAGGCTGGAAGCCAGACACTGAATGAAGCTGAATGTGAGACCTTGTAATTACACATGAAGTCAGTTCCTGCAGCTTCTCATACTAAAAGAGGTCCTATTTGCTGTGGACTGCTCTTGACCTACCTTCCAAATATATAGCAATAAGAATAAATTGTCATGAGACTGTAGAAACACTGGCTCAACTCACAGCTTTCCAGAAGAAAGTCTGCAGGCAAAAAGAAATTCATAACATGAAGACAAGAAAATAAATACAAAACCCTGAAGCATATTTCTATCACCCTCTGCATCTCAGATCTGTGAATAACCCGTCTGGAGTTTGCACATTAATCAAGGATGCAACTGGAATGACTATTGCAAAACATTTATAGTTATACAGCATCCTTCTTGAATTGAGGGGGGACCAAAACTAGGAGCTCAAGCACCTTACTACAATTCAAAACAATAAAATAATTTCTCTCAGCGATACCGATTCCTGAGTTCCCTCAGAGCCACTAGTTGTGAAACAAAGATTCTTGTTACTTTGGATGACCTAGACTACATCCTATTACCAAGGGGTTTAAAAGGCTTAGCCTGATGGTCACCTATCTGAAAGACATTACTCACCTTTTTCATTCTGGGTGCAGACCTTCAAAAAAAAATCTACTTTCAGTAGACTTACCAAATCTGCTGAGCCTGGTGTATTTAACAACACTCACTATAGAAGGATGCACTGAACTATACATGATTTGTGAGGGACATGGTTTCTGACAGCAATGATTATTAGAGTTCTTGAATGCTTTGGGAACATGTCAGGGTAACAGGCTGATATTCTTGAGTAAAGTGTTTTAAAAATGTGACTGCAGTGGCTGCTGAGCCACGTGCATGAAAGAAGTGAAATACATAAAACTAAGGGAAATAACCTTCAACCTTTGCTGTAATAATTCTTTGTGTACAGACTGCAGAGAAAATGACATAATTTCAAATTAACTTCATTTTCAAAAATTTTTGCCCAGTCCTGCCACAGAAAGAAGGATGACCTTTGAGTACAGATCCACCGCACAATAGTTTGCAAATCTGCTTTCCATGTTGTTTCTCTTCCTCTTTTGAGCTTGCCATAAACATGTGAAAATGGGCTTTTAAAATCTTTGGAAATGTAAGTTGAGAGAGTATTCACAAAGTCAGTCTTTAACCTCTTCAAACACATCTATCTATTTCCTCTACAAACGTTAAATCAGAATTAGATACCTTAAGTGGCAATTCAAAACATTTATATTGGTACCTGACTCTAAGTCACCTTTTAGGACTGAAAACAGACTTGAACTATAGCAGGAACCTAGATAGTTTAGTCTCAGTAGGTGATAATCAATCTTAATAATACCCCCCTTGATTGCATTAAGAAATGTAATGTCTTGTGATTTAATGGAACTATTTTTGCTCCTCCCTACTGCTTTCTCTTCCTGTATCAAAAGATAGTCAGCTTAAATTTGCCTCTTACATGAGAAAAGGGTGTTGATGTAGCAATTTTGGCAAATCTGTTGGAGATCATTGCTTTTTTCAGGATTTGACTTTATTGGCATCACAGAAAGAAACAGACATAGAAAAGCAGCATATTCTTTGTCTCATTCTTTTTGCTACCTGCAAGATAATGCTGTGTTGGTCTTTTCTCCAGCTCTGATAGAGTTCACAAACCATAAGTAAAACAAACATATGTAGGATTCTAATTTGTAATAACAAACTCCTCTATTCAGCTTCTGAAGGCCAGAGACTCTGTCATCAGTTCATCCAACTGCTTCCAAAAGACTTGCCATAGAATTACAGCCAGTACTTCCTACATGGACTTGATAACTACTAGTTAAAATGAGCAATAAGAGCTATCTAAACCCACTGTAAAAAATTTAAGTAATAAAAAACTCTGAGCATAGGTAGGTAATATTCCATTTTCTGTCACGATATGGATCAGTCAACATTTCGGCAACTTTTCAACCTATGAAACTAAGTTCTCAGACAATCTGTGGTCTCAGTAATCTGTAGCTGAAGACAACCTGCATAAAATCAGAGGCAGAGGCAGAAGGGAATTGCAGTCCAGGTCTATGAAAACAGATGGAGCACTAATGAGCTTGGGGCAAAAAGACAGCTAGGGAAGGGGAAATGGCCTTTGGGGTATCAGGGACATAGGACTACTGTCCAGGAATATTTCTGTTGTGTATCAGCCTGCTGAAAAGTCCCTGAGGACTCCTGGGGCACCAAACTGAACAGCATGCTCTCCTCAGAGATTGGACGTGAAGCTATAGGAGGAGTATGGCTAGCAGATTAAGGGAAACTATGGCTCATCTACTCAACATTGAAAGGCATCTAGTTTCAGTCTCACCCTTCATCCCCAGTTCAAGAGTAATGTAGATAAAGTAGAGAGAGTTTGGCAGAGAGTCTCCAAGATTGGCAGGGGACTAGGGTATGTAGACTACATTTGTGGAGGAGGTTGACCTCCAGAGATACTTTCCCACCAGCCTTCCTATCAACCTTTCACAAGGGAAGTCGCAAAAGTAATGCCTCCTATTTTGTTATGTTGGCCCATGACATCAGAGGCAGATGGTGGTGGTATGGCAGCAGAGTTTGAACCTTCTCTCTAGTATTCTGTAATATTTTTCTTGCTGTGTGACAGATGGCAGCAGAGGGGCAATCTGGAACAATGGTGTCTGACATGGAAGTGTGGATGAAGCAAGGGTGTGGAACTGAATTCCTCCACATGGAAATAATCGCACCCATTGACATTCATCAATGCTTGCTGAACATTTATGGACACCAAACAGTGAATATGAACACAACGTGGTGGTGGGTGGTGCATTTCAGCAGTGGAGATAGCAACAGAGGGTCGCCTCCGCTGTTGCAGATTTTATGAGTGTGGCACACAGGCTCTTGTTCATGGCTGGCAAAAAGGCATAGCTAAAGGTGGTGACTACATTGAAAAATAGTGTTTTGTAGCTGAGAATTTTCCTCCATCTCCATCAGGACATGAAGTCACGAAGTAACAACCTCACCAAAGCAAGAAAGATGATCAAATTTGTCTTCTACATATATTTCTGAATTTTATATTAGCTACATTTCTACAGACTTATAGAACTATTTTGTAAAAATGAGAAGAGCAGTTTGATCCTTTGATCCCATGGAGAGCATTTTCACAGAAGAGATTTATTGTTTACTTATCTTTAGTTAAGAACACAGAGATACATATCTTGATTAGTAGACCCTGAACTGGTAGAGTAGTAATAGAAGTATTGCCTTCAATTGCAAACTCTTCCATGCCAGATAGTGTGACTGACCTTTAAAACTGTTATCTTGCCATCTAATCTTGAGCCTATTGAAATAACTTAAATGCGTTTGGTGCAGACTGAGAATGCAGTATTTTTATGCATTCTAGACCTTTTCAGAGTTTCTAGGAAGATTTGCAGAGACAACATAATGGAACAAATACCACGTTAAAATGTTCTTTAAACGCTCACAGTGACTGGTACTTGAATTCACTTTTTAAAACGGTAATTAAATAAGTTCAAGCACTACTGGTATTCAGATAGTCTGACTGTAATATCTGTAGCTGTGGACACAGGTAAACATGAATAGATATGCTTTGTCATAATGCAGTTTAATTTGCAGCTATTTTCTGTATTATAATGTCGTATCAAGATTATTCGATCTCAAAATGGTTTAGTTCCAGGATGCATTTTCTCATCAAATTAAAACAACTATTGGGAAATGGATTAATATCTCTTCCACTTTAGTGCAGCCCAAGTCGATTGTCAGCTATTAGCCTGATAATCACATTTTTCAGGAAATTTTAGGTAAACTAGTATGCATTTCTACTGTTTGTCTTAGTTTCTAGCTGGGACCGAAGTCCTCTTTCTCAATGTACCTGGTATGAGGCTATGTTTTGGTTCTAGAAGAAAAACAAAACCGATAAGTACTGATGTTTACACTTCTTGCTGTACAGAGCCAAGGACATTTTAGTTTCTCAGCTTTTGGTGCTGCCCTGTCAGCGAGAGGGCTGGGAGGGCACAAAGAGCTGGGAGGTGACAGGACCAGGGCTGCTGACCTAAACTGGCCAAAGGGATATCCCATACACTAGGACATCATGTGAATTATAAAACTGAGGGGAATTAGCCGGGGAGGGGCCGCTCCTCGGGGACTGGCTGACCATTAGTCAGCAGGTGGTGAGCAATTGCTTTGTGCATCACTTTTTTTTCTTGTTTTGTTTTGTATATAATTATCATTAGTGTTATTTTTATTCTATTTTCGTTTTCTGTCTTACTAGATAGTTTCTATCTCAACCCATGAGTACTACTTTTTTTTCCCAATTCTCTCCCCCATCCCAGCTGGGAAGAGGGGGAGTGAGTGAAGGGCTGTGTGATGCTTAGCTCTGCCACCTCAAACCACAACACTGTTTATTTTTGAAGAAGGTATAGCACCTCCTATCATTCAAAGCTTAGGAAAACAGCTGTGTGTACCTATTAACATTGAGCAAGAACGCCTGGCAGTTAAGTCACATTTAAATGACTGTCTGGAGGAGTTAACGGTCTGAGGCAGTGTTCACTGCTCAGACAGTCATTAAGTACGAGAATCTACCTGACCTGGAGGTCATTACTGCTTATGTTAATTGCTGCATTGACGAATACTGCATGTGATGCTCTACCACATCTCCCTGAAGTCCTCTCTGCATCAAAATCTCCCTCAGATCCCATATCTGTGGTGACATCCGGCAGTCAAGAATAGCACATATAAATCCATTTGTTTTATTGAAGATAAAACACCAAATGTTAGAACTGATCAGAACCAACAAGTGGTTGGCGGGCCCAGCCAGTAATTTTGTCATAATCCTAAATTTTCATGCCCACACAGTCACTTATTATTAGCTATAGATATCACATACTTATATTGTTTAAGAAATATTGTGTGTACCTATGACTCAGTACTTCACCAGCCTAAATGCAGTTTTTCAAGCAGATATAGATCTGCTGGGAGCCAGATCAAATAGATAGGTAAAATAATTCAGGGCTTATTTGAAATAGTGTAAGTCAGGAATAATTTGAATTACTATTGTTTGCCATACAGTCGTATCTGGGAATACCTACTGTACTTGCTGCTTGTATATCTACAACAATTACATCTCATAAGACATCTCTGTTCTGAAAAGATTTGAGTCCTTGTGGGCAGCATGAGCAAAGTATAGAAATAAAATAAGGCAAGCACTTTAAGGTGGCTTTAAAAACTTTAACCTAAAGAGATACACTCAGCATTAAACTTAAGGTAAGACTTGAAATTCATGTGACTTCTAGAGTCTTAGCAGTTCACACTGCCACTCCAGTCACAGTGAAGTTACACCATTAAGAAAATATTTTATGAAACACTACCATTGTGGTCAGACTTTCTCACTGCTTAGAATCGTTCTAATTGACCTTTATTCAAAGGTCTGCATTGTACTTTGAATTCTTTATGGTATTGATCCTCAGACAAGCTGAATGTCTCCCACCTCCTCATGTCCTCAGTCGCTTGTGGAGACCAGTGGTTTGCTTATTACCTACCATCAGCTGAAGCCAGAATGCTTCCTGTGTACAAAAGAGTTCACAACTGGCAGACATCTGAACCATTTTCAACAACCCACTTCTGTTTTACAATGTAGTGTATTGCAGTACTACTACATAAAAAAAAAAGTCTTCTTCAGATCAGTTAAAATTGTTTGTATCTTCCAATTATGGTACAACTACTAAAAGAAAAGTGTAGAGATAACCATTATCAATACATTAATTTTGATAGGCTTCATTTATGTGTATCTTTCCAAAACTGGAGATGTCAATGCAAATAAGGTCTCTTTATTGGATATAATAGATCAAGTGGACAATTTCTGTAAGAAAATATATGGAAGAATGTAAAAACCTCTCCAAAGGACCATTGATAAAAGCATGAATATTCTTTCGATATAACCAGGCTTTCATAACAGACTTCTGTACTGTACCCTAATGTATGGGCTACATATACCCTAATGCAAAATTTGTACTATGAGGTCTCTCTTTTCTTGATGTGTTGCATTATAAATTATTATAGACATCTCCTGTGCTTTGGTAACATTGTGAATTGCTTTCCTGAGGTCAGGAACATTCAAAAAGTGACATTCAAAAAGTGCTGAGTGACTTAAAGACTTGCTTTTTTATGGCCATGGTGGCTTTTACAGGAATATGGCAAAATGTTTTATTAGTGTACTTTTGAATGTTTAGTAATTCAACAACGGCTTGCACTGACTTACTGTACAGCCCAAGCGAATTACTGAGGTTTTAAAAAATGCAGAAGGGAATAGAATTTGATACAAAATCCCCAAAGGAATTCTCTCTTTGCACTTGTAGCAATAACATCTAATATTTTCTGCTGGTAAGAAGACCCAACTGGCTCATTTATAATACCTTTTCTCCGCTTTCATGAAAACAAAAAAATAACTCCTTATAGCCAATCCACTTTTTCATTTTTTTGTCCAGAAGCAAATGATAGCTTTAACCAGGAGCAGCTTCAGCTGTCTGACACCCTCTCTGCCTGTCATTCTTAAACAAAGTGGAACAATGAATGTAAGCAAGACTTCTGTCTTGACTATTGTACTTGAAAATACCAGTGTAAACAACAATGCACATTTACATTTTAAAAGAAGAAGAAACTAGGATCCACTTCAGAAATATGTGCTCTAGAATCTAGATGATTATTTGTCAGATAAATAAAATGTAGCTTCAGTACACAGTATGTTTTATTGAAGGTAGAAAATTTAGATATTCTAGTAAAAATCTCCAGCAGGTAATCCCAATTGTAAAAATAGAGCCTGTTTCAGGCACAGAAAGAAGTGATTAGGTAGAGTAGGTGAAAATGAAACGACAGAGCAAGGAATCTAAAAACTGCATGTTGGCTTCAGGGACTTGAAAGAATGTCAGGTCTACTAGAATCAAATCGCACGAAATGTCTGAGGATGAAAATAAAAAGTCAGAGCCAGGCAAGGAAAGATTGTCCCTAAAGATCTACAGAGGAGCAGTAGGAGAGCCAGAGCTTCCTTAGAAAATAAAGGATAAGGTACAGCAGGAATTACGTGTGTTTAGATTCCGCTTCTCAAAGTTCTGTGCTAGATGCTTGGGTAAGAGACATCACATTGAAGGGAAAATAAAAGACTGTCTAGAATGGTATTCCTGAGACAGGCTGTGGAAAAAATCTTAAGATCTTCTTGAATGAAGTTTAAGATCAAGCAAGGATTGCATTTCAGAGCTGACACATAGGTCTGTCTCAGACTCACCAACAAAATTGAGACTAATCCAACAAGAAGTTCATTCTTCAGCTCTGCCAAAGTATTTGAAATGTCACACACGTTGGAGACCTATTTCACTTGTAATAGTAAAAACTTCATCTTTTATAACCTTTCAGAATAGGAAGTTTTTTAAGCTAGAAATGCATTCTAGTCAAAATGCTCTGTATATTCATGCTTGTCTTATTTTAGAGTGATATGAGTAAAACAAAACCTTTCATACCCAGATTTTAAAATGTACGGTATTTTAAGATATTTTACATTCTGTTCAAATTGAAAGAGCTTTAGAGTTTATTGCCATAACTATTTCACATTACTTTTACATGAAAACTATTTTTAAACAAAATAAACTAATTATAGGGTTTTAATATTTAATTTTGCCATTCGTGTTTATATACAAAATGTGTGGGCTTGACAAAGAGAATTTTGTAATATTAAATGGATTTCACAAATGATCACTATTTCATGGTTATTGTGAGAGGTACCCTTGTCTTCATTGTTCATAATATGTTACCATGTTATATTTTTATTTAGAGAATATTATTACGTATGCCTGGGCAGAATGGTACTGGATGCTACATCCTGAGTCAAGTAAAATGCTCAGAGGAAGCAATGAGATTGGGCCTACCCTGTGAGTATCTGAGCAAGAACAGCAAGAGCATCATCTGTAATTCAAGAGAAGTGTGAGAGCTCACCAAGCAAGGGGCTTGTAAAAGGAATCAAAGCTAGCAGACTGGTGAGAAAGACAAAGACATGCAAGCAAAACACACAGTGGACTGTAACTCAAGAATTCTTTGAAGGCCTTTTGGTCTCAGAGAATGTCCAAAGACTCATCCCCATCTTCTTGTGGGCAGAGGTTTTTTGCCAAACACTTTTATTTCTGTTATTTCTCACTCAGCATTTTCTTCAGTGCATGTATGCTAATGAAACTTAGTTTTGGAGGTTCAGATCCTAATGGTGTTTCCAGAGGAAATTCATTAAAGAAACAAATCTCCCTTGAAAGATACAGGAGTCAACTCAGGCTCCCCTCTTACAAGTGTGGTTTAAATCCTTTAGTTAAACACTACCACAGAAAATATGTAAGTTACCTGAGTAAGGAAAACACATTTAATTTTCTAGGCATATTTCTCATCCTTTCACCAGATTTTTTTGAATTTGAAATAGAATCCTTTCTATCTTATTTATTCATTCCTAAGTTTATTTTGTGAGATTACTCCAGGAATTCCCAGTGTACCACAGTGGTTCAGTCAACAAAAAGACTTCATACCGACAAAGCCAAGGTCAATGACTGTACAGCACTTAATGCTATTTGTCATTAAAATAAATAATTCATTTTTATCAGTATGTCTCAGAGAGTAATAGATTATTATGGACAGCTCATTCCCTCATATTGCCTTCATTCTTCTACTAGTCCTCTTTTCCTGTTTGCGAAGCTGCTTCCCCTTACTAGACTCCTACTTAGTTCTTACTATAACTGCTTATGTCATTATTATATAAGTGCCTTCTTATTTTTTCTTTATTTCATGCCTAACATATCCCACCTCTCAGCTCTTTATAAGGTTTCTGGTAAGGTCACTGAGAGCAGAGCTCTTCTCTGGTGAGTCAGGAAGGTAAGGCAGATGGTGCACTGATGTATTAATTAACTGGTTGCTATGCCTGTGATCTTCTCATTTCTCACCTCCTGCTGTTAAGAGCTGAGAAACAATGGAAAGGGTTAACGAGAGAAACATTTCCAGGAGGTCAAAACTTCACTGCAGCTCCTGAACAATGCCATCTCAACAGTCAACAACAAAAGGGATGAAAGTGGCCACCATCACTGTACAACACCTGCATTACAAAACCCTACCGACTGCTGCAAGACTCTGGTTTCCTTGCAAATTATATAGGACAGAGGTGGAGTAACACTGAAGGAGTATTGTCAAGTTGGTATTGCTATAAACACCAGTGGGGAGAAAGGCTAGTAATGCAACTGCTGAAAGAAAAGTAACGAAAAGTGAGTTTCCTACAAAGCAGCCATCCTCCCAGTTTCCCATTTCTTTCCAGGGTACAGTGAAGAACTGTCCCAGGTGAATTCCCTCATGCACCTAGTTCTTTCCTATCTACCATAGTTTCACTATGTTAGTTTTACAGAGAGAACAATTATCCAGAGATAGCCTCAGCTTCCTACCTTTCAAAGAAAAGTCCTTTTACCTATGGCTATCAGCTCTTTACACCAGACAACATGGAAACTTGGAGAACCACTTAATCCTCGCCTTATTGTGTCCTCACTAAAATCTTGCACTGTCACATGGGAGTCCTGTGATAGGTGTCGTCTTATCATCTTATACACAACATAGCTGATGAAAAGCTGTTACTCTTTCTTCTCATATCTTTCTCCAATCCATTTTTCCATGACAAGGGAAAAAATCACTCACTCATTTTATGATACCATGATGCTACCCTGACCAGCCTTTGCTTATCCTTCTGACTAATGTCATTTTACTATTTCTTGTATCCCTCTTGTGTTTATATTCATCTGTTTTTTCCTTATTTTTACTCTTACTACTGCTTGGGCCGAGGATTATTGCTTTATTCTGCATTTGCACAGTGCCTGGAGTTCAGGTAAAGCTTCTGGTTAATGAAAACAGATCCCAGATGGTGGTAATATAAGTAAATGAAACAATGTTAATCATAGTGCTAAGCTTAATAACTTAATTCTAAAAGTTGAGCAATGTTCAAAGACTGTACAGTACCTCTACATTATTTCTGAATTTCCAGGAAAATTCATAGGAATAAACATTTGAAATATTAACAATCTGTGTGCTAACCAACAAATATTCAGGTTGAAACAAGACTTTTAAGCACAGTTTAAGCACAGTAGAGCAAATCTATGGTGGATTAATTAATGACAATACTTTGCAGTCCAACAAAACAAACCTTTTTATGTATCCTTGCCTCACACACCCTCCCTTGACCTTCAATACATTTTAATCCACATCCTTCCACTTTTTGTTTCATAACCAGTTAAGCTGGAGATAAAGCTAAAACTCTACGATCCTCCCCTCGTGAGGAAGCTGTAGGCAACTATGAGGCCTCCCCGAAGCCCCCTCTTCTCTGAGCTGAACAACCCGAGTGATTGCAGCTGCCCATCATACATCTTGCCTTCTAGACCCTTCACCACCTTTGTAGCTCTCCTTTGGAAGCTCTCTAATAGTTTTATGGCTTTCTTATATTGTCACATGCAAACCTGCACACAGTGCTCAAGGTGAGGCTGTACCAGCACAGAGCAGAGCAGAACAATCCTTCCCCTTGTCCAGCTGGCAGTGCTGGGCCTGAAGCACCCCAGGGTACCTTTGGCCCTTTTGGATGCCAGGACACACAGTCAAACCGTATTCAAGTTGCCATTAACCAGCACCCTCTTTCTTGTAGTGAGAAAGCTAAAGCTGAACACAGTACTCCAGGTATGGTCTCACCAGTGCCAAGAAAGCCTGTCTAGGAGTAAGTAGAAAGCAGATCAAGATTATAGTAGATACTTTAAGAAGGTGTTAGACATCTGGACAAATTATTCTCTTTTTACATATGGATCATTTTTTAAAATACATATTAATGAACAGATGAGTAGTAAATTGTGCATAAATCCAATATTGAGAAAATGGAGAGGGACTAGTATACTGTTACTGAGATAGTTAAGGACTGAGAGCACATGGCACACAAGAAGAGGTGGAAGGAGTTAGCCCAGAAAGCCAACTTTATTCTGGACTGCATCAAAAGAAGTGTGGCCAGCAGGTCGAGGGAGGTGATCTTGCCTTTCTACTCTACGCTGGTGAGACCTCACCTGGAGTACTGCGTCCAGATCTGGATTCCTCAGCACAGTAGAGACTGTCCCGCTCCGATTATCGGAGTGAGGGGAGATTCTGTAACATACCCGGAGTGAGATTAAGACGCAAACGAGGTCAAATGTTGTCCGACCAGTTTAATAGGAAATTCTGGCCAGTGAGGGAGATGGGGATGGGGAGGCAGGTGATAGTAAAAGGTAGGAAATAAGAGAAGAAGCAAGGATAGTCACCACCACGGGTCCCACGCCGTTCTGATGGTCTGAGGAAGTCTTCAGGCCTGTGGAGCGAGGGAGCAAGAGCGCGGGGGTGAGCAGCAACGGGTGCAGCAGCAGCAGGAGCAGCAGCAGCAGGAGCAGGGCCCAGGAGGAACAGGAGCAAGCGTCGGGTCTCAGGGCAGCAGGCAGCAGGCACGAGACAAGTACCAGGCAGGTACCAGCTGTCATTCCCCTCTTGGATGGGGGCCTTTTATCCTCCTTTTCGGGCAGCATGACATTCCTGGGCCCCCAGGTATGTCACGTATCACACGAACGGGCACGGACAGGCTTGCAAGTCCGGGCTTGCC
>WBMW01002750.1:0-36294 GCA_013396635.1 Penelope pileata | reverse complement strand
CTAGTGGGAGGTGTCCTTGCCCATGGCAGGGGGGTTGGAACAAGATGATCTCTAAGGTCCCTTCCAACCTGAACCATTCTATGATTCTATGATTCTATGTAACACCTCTTCTGTGAGGACAGGCTGAGCGAGCTGGGGCTGTTCAGACTGGAGAAGGCTCCAGGCTGACCTGATAGCGGCCTTCCGGTATCTAAAGGGGAGCTACAAGAAAGAAGGGGACAGACTCTTTAGCAGGGTCTGTGGAGATAGGATAAGGGGAAATGGTTTCAAACTAAAAGAGGGGAGGTTTAGACTGGATATAAGGAAGAAGTTTTTTATAATAAGTGTAGTGAAGTGTTGGAACAGGTTGCCCAGAGGTGTAGTGGAAGCCCCATCCCTGGAGACATTCAAGGTTAGGCTGGATCCGGCTCTGAGCAATCTGATCTAGCTGTAGATGTCCTTATTCCTTACAGGGGAGTTGGACTCTTCCAACTCTAACAATTCTATGATTCTATTAGTTGGGCTGGTTTAATCAGGCACAAAAGAGGCTAAAGGACAAATTAATTATCTGTCCATCACTCTTTGATAGCCTTACTAGGAAATAGCGAGTGATATAAAAAGTGCAACAGCCACAAGATATGGTTTAGGAATATGGTTAAGATTAGACACTAAAAATATCACCTGAAAGGCACTGTATTACTGCCTCAGGTTACCCGGAGAAATTACGGAGTCTCTTTTGGTTGCAGCTTTTCAGGACTTGACCAGATGAAACCATGGCTGGCCTGCTATAGTTCCAGCAAGTCCTCTATCAGCCAGTGGAGTGTACTTGAGACCTTCCAAAGTCCCTTCCAGACAAAATTTCTATAGTTTTGTGATTTAATAATGGATTTTTTTTTTCAATCATCAAGACTCCCACTGAACTTTGGAAATTGAAATGTCTTCAAAAAACATCCCATTGTACCTTAGTTGATCATCTGTAAAGTGATAATCATACCTCCTTACTTTCCAAAGGGACTATATAGGTGAATCAATTAATTAATTGTGTGAAACTGACATCTAGTATATGAATGTCAGAGTTTAAATTAATAAATAAAATAAATAAAAACACATGGCAAAATTGCACTGGTCTAAACTGCTAGAGCTCTAATGACTGAAACAATATTGCACTTCAACCACTCAGAAATCTGCTGGAAAAGCAGCAAGGCACAGCTGTAGACAATCCAGGAAATTCCTGGAATGCATCAAGGATAACTTCTAAAGTCAAGTAATACAATGCCCCACCAGGGGGATATAATATTTTATCTGTTGCTCATCAGTGCAAATGAACTAATTGGTGACGTCAGGATTGGAGACTGCCTGAGCTGTAGTGACCATGCAATAGTGGAGTTCAAGCTCCTGAGGGATATCAGACAGTCAAAGTGTAAAATCAGGACGCTAAATTTTAGTAAAGCTGACTTCCAGCCTTCAGGGAGTTAGTCAACAAAATGCCCTGGGAAACTGTCCTCATGGACAAGGAAGTGGAGCAGAGCTGTCAGATCTTTAAGGAAGCTTTTCTCAGGGCACAAAAGCAAGGTGTAGGAAGTCAGGAAAGGAAGGCAAGAGACTGGCATGGCTGAACTGGGACCTGCTGCTCAAACTGGAGAGCAAGAAGGAAATGCACAGTCAGTGGAGGCAGGGACAGATATCATGGGAAGAGTATAAGGAAGATGCTACAGTGTGTAAGGGTGGGGTCAGGAAAGCCAAGGCCAACTTGAACTAAATTTGGCAAGGAGTGCAAAGAAGAACAAGAAAGGCTACTACAGGTACCTCAACCAGAAAGGAAAGTCCAATCCCCTAGTAAGTAATACAGGCAGGCTGATAACAACAGACAAAGAGAAGGCTCAGGTACTCAACGACTTTTTTGTCTCGGTCTTCTCTGACAACTGCTCATCACACAGCCCTTGAGTGAATGGTTCAGAAGGAGGGGATTGAAGAAACAATGTCCCTCCCAGTGTGAGTGAAGATCAGGTTCGCAACCACATGAGGAACCTGAATATCCACAAGTCTATGGGTCCTGATGAGAAGCATCCCAGAGTCCTGAGGGAATTGGCTGATGTAGTTACCAAGATACTCTTGGTGATATTTGAAAAGTTATGGTGGTCAGGTGACGTCTCAGGGAACTGTAGAGGAGGTAATATCACACACATTTTAAAGGATAGAAAAGATGACCCAGGAAACTACCAACCTGTCAGCCTCACCTCTATGCTGGGAAAGATCACGGAGCAGATTGTCCTGGAAGCTATGATAAGGCACGTGGGAGAGAGGGAGATGACACAAGACAATCAGCATGGCTTCATGAACGGCAAGTCCTGCCTGGTCAACCTAGTGGCCTTCTATGATGGGAAAACTGCATCAATGAACAAGGGAAGAACCACTGATGTCATCTATCTGGATTTCAGTACGGCCTTTGACGCAGCCCCCACAACATCCTTCTCTTCAAATTAGAAAGAAGTGGATTTGATGTNGCTGGGAAAGATCACGGAGCAGATTGTCCTGGAAGCTATGATAAGGCACGTGGGAGAGAGGGAGATGACACAAGACAATCAGCATGGCTTCATGAACGGCAAGTCCTGCCTGGTCAACCTAGTGGCCTTCTATGATGGTAAAACTGCATCAATGAACAAGGGAAGAACCACTGATGTCATCTATCTGGATTTCAGTACGGCCTTTGACGCAGCCCCCACAACATCCTTCTCTTCAAATTAGAAAGAAGTGGATTTGATGTGTGGACTGTTTGATGGACAAGAAACTGGCTGCAGGTTTGAACCTAGAGAGTGGTGGTCAATGGCACAATGTCCGGCTGGAGATCAGTCATGAGTGGTGTCCCTCAGGGCTCTGAACCNGGTCAACCTAGTGGCCTTCTATGATGGTAAAACTGCATCAATGAACAAGGGAAGAACCACTGATGTCATCTATCTGGATTTCAGTACGGCCTTTGACGCAGCCCCCACAACATCCTTCTCTTCAAATTAGAAAGAAGTGGATTTGATGTGTGGACTGTGTGATGGACAAGAAACTGGCTGCAGGTTTGAACCTAGAGAGTGGTGGTCAATGGCACAATGTCCGGCTGGAGATCAGTCATGAGTGGTGTCCCTCAGGGCTCTGAACCACCTGATCTATCTGTAGGTGTCCCTGTTCATTGCATAGGAGTTAGACTAGATGACCTTTAAAGATCCCTTCCAACTCTAAGGATTCTATGATTCTTATTTAATCCAGCTAAGCTACCAGCCCGTGTCTTTATTCATCCACATGAGCAATTGTTAAGTTGCATGCTGCTTGGTATGTATTACTAAAGTGAGGAATTTTTACACTCTAAATACTGGCTCTCTAAAGAATGACATTTACTTAAATTTAGTATCACTGTTGGGGAAACTTCAGAGAGTTGTGAAGGACTCCAGGAAAAAACGTGTTTAAAGGATGATGCTTACTGAAGATTAGTTGTAGTAACAGACTGCTGAGGACTAAATAGATATACATGCTTTGCAGGAGGAGAGACTGTATATCATAATTTATTAAAAGTGCAACAAAAATTAATATCTGAAAATTCTAACCTGTTACATCCCTTCAAGAACATTTCTATTTTGGAACCGCTATCTCTTATGCAAATATGAAGGAAAAATAAAGAATCTTTAACATACTTAATTGGCATCTGTGTTTGCCTGGATAAACATTGCAAAGACAGCCAAGCAAGACACCATAAATTTAAGCAGTTTCAAGACACACCTTCCAAGAGATGGAAGAAAGGTTCACAAAAAGGCCAAGACTGCAGTCATCACAGTAGTGGAATCAGTGCCTCAGAAGAAGATCATCATTCATGGAAAATGGAAGGGTGCCAGGTAAAGATGTTGCTGCCCAAATTACTCCAACCCTTCCTTAAAGAGAATTTGTTTCTTAAGGAACCATTAAAGAATTATGCTGTCTCCTTGAAAGTGGACCATTACTCAAGAAACCACTTCCAAGGAAAGAGGAAGTCTTTTCTGAGAATCCAGGTCAACTTCACAGATAGTCTGGTAAAGAAATTGAATTTGATAAGCATTGTAAAAGGGCTTAGATTAAGTTAAGTAACTCTACTGCTATAGTAAGAGAGCTGAGCTTTGAAGAAAGAGCAGGTGATTAATTTAATAGGGAAAAGATACTGCTAGGACCAGTCAGTAATTAATTCACTCAGAGACCAACGCTCAGGTCTGAACAAAGTGCAATAAACTTAAAAGCGTGTTCCAGTGAATTAGCCACTGGCAGTTTGAACAAACATCCACTGTCACGTATAAACTCTACTTAATAGATGATCATTCCACGCTAGTGAAGTCCAAGAAGCAGAAGGTGACTATCCACTAGCAACTGCTACTTGGAACCCCACAAGGGAAGATACTAGAAAGAGAGCCTTTTCTTTCACAGCAATAAGCCATACTTACACCATAAGAAATATAGCATAAAAATATCATTACTAAAGAGAAAAGGACTCACAAAATACAAACCTCTTTCAGCAACAACTATTCATCACAGCAAACCACACAGCTCTGTCCTCCTTGTTCTCCAGCAATAAGAGGGGAAAAGCAGAGAGGTGCACAGACACACAAAAGCTGCGTTGCGGAATGTTCAAGTCTACACCGACAACTTCCTTCAGAGATGCTGTAAGTATTTCTAGAAGGACAGCTACAGACAGCCTCATGATCACCTTGTGCTTGTAAGTCAGTCCCTGCCTGCCATGTAGCAATGTACAGTGCTGAGTCCAAATCACAGCTGCTCTCTTACTGTGCTTCGAACACTCCTCCATCCAGGCAGGTACCCAGCTTCCACCTCCTGCATCTGTCCATGCTGAATACCAGCAAACTAAGAACACCAGTGTCTTACACACGTGCAGATAAATGTATTCATAACTCTTATTCACCTTCATTTTCCTTTATATATAAACTCTACTTCTTTTTGAGTTTTCCTTATTTTCCCCATATAAGTCCAATAAAATAACAATTTCAGTTCATTTTCAGTACAATCAGCAAAAGTGACTGATGTGCTTAGACTATAATAGAAATTATTTGTTAGCATATACTGTGATGGATATCCATTTATCAAGAAACCAAGGCTATCTGCTGTGTACATTGAGTGAGGTAAATGTCATCTAAGAAAAATAGCATGTGATTGTGTGGCTGAAGACTACCTTAGTGGATACACATTGGAGACACGGTGAAGATTGGTAATGCTCTTTTAGCCTAAACTCTTAGTGGCACAATTTCAACTGTTGCACGAGACAAGTTGTTTCTGTTAAGTTGTGAAAGAAAAAAATGCAGGCTGAACTGGATAACTGATAGCAATAGCAGCTTAGCATTATTCAAGGTTGAGTACATATTAACAAAATAAAGTATTCTGGGACATGGGCATCATCTCTGAAATTTCTTTATCTGTTCTCTATAAACTACTAGAACAGCTTCTGCTGTGACTTGACCTGGGTCAGCTAGCCTTCTCCCAGATCAGCCCTTGGAAAGGTTTACAAGTGGACAGAGACAGGCTACAGCCCGTTTGTATGCAGCCACTGTGTTCTGGAGCATGAAAGCATGAAATAACATAGATGTGGTTAGAAGACACTAGCTGGCTTCACAGCCAGAGGATGGACCTTGTTCTGTCTGGTTCAGTTGTACAGAATCCTTTTCTTCAGGAGCTGGTTCTATCTCAAGTGACATTTTGCCTCATCTTTCTCTTCTTTACTGCTAGGATTGTTACGGTTTGACTTAGCAGATAGCTAAGTTCCACACAGTTAGTCACTCACCCTCCCCCTTCCCCAAATGGGACGGGGGAGAGAAATAGAGAGATATGCAGTAAAATGCGTGGGTTGAGATAAATGCTATTTACTAAAATAGTAAAGAGAACAAAAGAAATAACAGTACATATATATATATATATATATATATACAAAGAGGATACGCAGAGCAAGGGCTCACAGCCACTGGTGACCCTTCCTCCCGGCTAGCCCCTTCCGTAACGAACGGAACCCGGAAAAACCACCAACCAATCACATGATGTTATATGGGATGGAATAGCTCCTTGGCCAATTTGGGTCAGCTGCCCTGGTCCTGTCCCCTCCCAGTTCCCAGTTCCTTATGCCCCCCTTAACTATTTCACTGGCAGAGGAATGCGGAAGTGAGTTATGTCCTCGGCTCCGCTCAACACTGCCAGGATGTTATCAGTATCTCGGAGGTACAAGATAAATTCATACTAGACACTACGAGACGTGTAGCTTCTGTTAGAAACTAGGACATTATCCACCCCTTATTCCATACCATTTACATCATGTTTAGATACCACAATTTTCATACTTCCAACGCTCATGTAAATTGTCCATGCAGTTCATTTACTGGCTGTTCTCGCCCAGCATCAAGTCCCCTTGAGGCACACACCGGACATCCCCATCTTTCTGCATTACCCACCAAGTACACCCAGGTCCTTGAGCAAAAGCAATCCCACGGATGGGCTTGCCTTTGCCTGAGGCAGGCAGAACCCAGACTGTCTTGCCCAGCATGTTTTTCATGTGCACTACAGGGACCCTATCCCCTTCTACAGTACGTAGCAGGTTTGATTGGGCAGGGCCAGCTCGGTTGGCAGATCCCCGAGTGTTGACCAACCAGGTGGCCTTTGCTAAATGTGTGTCCCAGTTTTTAAAGGTCCCAGCACCCATTGCTTTCAGTGTAGTTTTTAATAGTCCATTGTATCGTTCGATTTTCCCAGAGGCTGGTGCATGGTAGGGGATGTGATACACCCACTCGATGCCATGCTCTTTGGCCCAGGTGCTAATGAGGTTGTTTCGGAAATGAGTCCCGTTGTCTGACTCGATTCTTTCTGGGGTGCCATGTCGCCACAGGACTTGCTTCTCAAGGCCCAGGATGGTGTTTCGGGCAGTGGCGTGGGGCACAGGATATGTCTCGAGCCATCCGGTGGTTGCTTCCACCATGGTAAGCACATGGCGTTTGCCATGACGGGTTTGTGGCAGTGTGATGTAGTCAATCTGCCAGGCCTCCCCATATTTGTATTTCAGCCACCGCCCTCCTTGGAAAGGTTTACAAGTGGACAGAGACAGGCTACAGCCCGTTTGCATGCAGCCACTGTGTTCTGGAGCATGAAAGCATGAAATAACATAGATGTGGTTAGAAGACACTAGCTGGCTTCACAGCCAGAGGATGGACCTTGTTCTGTCTGATTCAGTTGTACAGAATCCTTTTCTTCAGGAGCTGGTTCTATCTCAAGTGACATTTTGCCTCATCTTTCTCTTCTTTACTGCTAGGATTCCAGATCTTGTTTCCTGGCTCAGTCCATTTCGCTTCTCAGCCATTCACCTCCAAGATGACAGTCCAGTTTTCTCTGTGGTGTCAATGTCCCAGCTGATAACAGCTGATGTGGCACAAGGCTACAGGGAGCATGTGAGCACTCCAAGCGTGGGATTGAAAAGCCCTGCAGCCCCATCAGGAGCACTGTTCACAGCTAATGAGTCAGTCTACATCAGACACCGGCATGCAGCATTTTTACATCCACAGACCGCAAACGCCCATACCAGATTCCATCAGATACCATCAAGTACCTCTTTTGGCAACTGAAATAGCTCCTGTAGCTCTGGCAGTCTTATAAACAGAAACTAGAATGAAATTACTTCCTAAAAAGCTTCTTATTGAGTGGCAGCAGACCAAGCATTATCTGCTGCAGAAAATCAGGAATAAATATACATTTATAATAGAATAGAATCACAGAATTATTTGAGATGGAAGGGACCTTTAAAGACCATCTAGTCCAACTCCCCTGCGATGTACAGGGACACCTACAGCCAGACCAGGCTGATCCAAGCCCCATCCAGCCTGACCTTGAATATCTCCAGGCGTGGGGCTTCCACCACATCTCTGGGCAACCTGTTCCAGTGCTTTATTGTAAAAAACATTTTCCTTTACAGTCCTGAAAGTTTTCAACTATTGAAATCATTAGGTTTTCCCATCAAAATGGGGAAAAATCACAGAATACAGTGCAAAGTTTTCATTCAGGTCTGCTGTAGTATAGAGAATCATAGGATCGCTTAGGTTGGAAGGAACCCTAAAGATTACCTAGCTCCAATCCCCCTGCTGTGGGCAGGGTTGCCACCCATTAGATCAGGCTTCCCAGGGCCCTGTTAAAGTATATCCTTTTTGTTTGTACTGCTGCTTTCATTAGCATGTTAATGCTGTTAGATGAGCTGAATTGTGAACAGAGCTGTATTTGCTCAGTTGTGGAAGGCAAGACCACAGTTCTCATCCAAGACAGCAAGTCCATGTTCACATCTGCCACTGTGTGTTCTGATACTAATAAGTATTACGATAATTTGATGCATTTGCACTCAGGGTAATGAAAATGGTAAATAATGTAAAAATATAAGAGCATCTAATTGTCTCTGTCTACCCTTGGCTTTTAATTTGAAGTAGAAAAGAGAGATGCCTATTTCATAATACGTTAAACATTTCTTGCTTGATTTTCCAATAATTCTCATTTAATTCATGAAAGTTTAGAAATAGTAGAAAATGGATGAACAGTAAAATAGGAGTTATATTTCAAAGTAAATAAAACAATGTTTATATACCACTGTATTAAGCTGTTGGAATATTTTTCCATTTCTTTGGACAAAAGAACTGCTTTCAGCTCTGTTTTTCAGTTATCAGACTGGTAATAGACACAACATTTCTCTGAGTACAGGAGGCAGCAGAGAAATATCCCTATCTTCTCCTAGAGGAGACTGATATGACAAGAAGCAGTTGACGTGTCACAGTGGGGACATAAAGAAATTACTATATGAAACAGTGTATCTATAAACGTAATGTCCAGTAAAGACTAGTTGGGTTATGCAGAGTGCTGTCTTCATCTCAGAGGGATTCATAGGAATAACTCAGGTACCAGCACTGTAAGTGCCTCTTCTGGCAACTGCAGCAACTGCTGTAACTCTGGCAGTAATTTACATGAGGTTTTAGGATTTAAAATTGCTTTTATTGGCAGACGGAGCATGGGCCAGGGAAGTTGTATTTTTCTCTGTTCTCTTCAGAAAGCACTGAGGGATCTTTTAATTTCTTCTTGAATATCATCAGAAACAGGAAAAAGTCTGGTTTTGGCTTTTTTTTCACGCCTTTTATAAGTAGGTCATTTTCTTGGATGGCTTTTGAAAACTATCTATTTGAAACATGTGCTGATTACATACTTGATGCCAATTATGCACTCTCTGCCCTCTCTTGCAATTCTGTTCATTTATTAATTTGTTCCAAAGAGGTTAATACATTGTGCCTTTAATGCTTGGAAGCTGCAGCAGAGGTCTGAAAACTGCTGAGACTATTATGTTCCACCGTATTCGAGGATCCTCTTCTTCAGCTGAGGCACCATGTAGGCCAGCCACCATATCAGGGTTTGAGAGCTGCCTCAAGACCAAGAACAGAGCATTTCTAACAAGAAAGTGACAGCTGAGTACAAAACAAGCAAATAAACAGAACAACAACCAAAAAAAAAAAAAAAAAAACAAGCCTCTCTATTTATCTTAAAGACCTATGAAAAACAAAGTATACAACAGGCAAAGATCACAATTGCTGGCTTTGACCCATCCCGAACAGCTAGAGAGTGCAATTGTCATAGCAACACATACAGAAACCCTGGGACGCTAACTTTCACAGAGAAAGGCACTGTATTTGGCACTTACATTAGAATACCAAAGGAGAAAGAAGACATAGGACTAAGAAAATGAAGGACATTCTATTGCCTCACCTGTTCAAAACCAACCAGAAATGCAATAATCTCTAAAATATAACATTTTAGGTGACATGAGATGACTGCTGCCACCCTTCAAAATCTGTTAACTGATAGTTAAGAAGACCATAGATATTTTGTCACACAAGCCATTTCTTTAAGTTAGAGAACAAAAGTTATCCCGCAGTGCATCATACATCTCAATGACACCAACTGGGTAAAGCAGCCCTCACAGTAGCTGACACTACAAGGAGCCAGCCACACCTGACTCAATGAGCTGCCTGTGAGCAATGGACACAGAAGTGTCCATCCTGTTTGTTCCATCCAAGTGTCCAGTACCAGACACCAGTGCATCAGGTGACATGAGTACCATCGGTCAAGTTTCAAGTTTTCACTGAAGAGGGAGAATTTTACAGGCAAAACAGACTTCCAGACTGCCAAATTTCAGTGATGTGGGTTTTTTGGGATTTTTTTTTTGTTTGCCTTTTTTTTTGTTTTTTGTTTTTTTTGCAGTTCTTGTTCAGAAATATACATGCCATGTAGTTAATCTGGAAAACTGAGGGCATTAAAGCAGTAGGGTTAATCATTATTCTTTGTTTCTACCAGACCCTTTTCAAAACAACCTTTGAGAAACCTTCACCTGCTGAACAAATGAGCTGAACAGATGGGTTACTGAGTTCCCTTGCACCTGAGGAAGGGTGCTGATAAGCTGCTCTTCACAGACTGATGGGAGACCTTAGAGACTGTACTTGCTTGGAACAACACTGTGAGGCCTCTCCCTGTAGGAGGTGATATACATCCATGCTGGGGCATGCGCCTGTGCTGGTGTCCTGAAATCTTTCACCTTGGACATACTGTCACATTAATACATCTATTTTCCACCACTGTGCTAGTTTCTTTGATGTAAATTGTTTCTTGAGACTGAAACTTCATTTTCCCTTGGTATTCTCCATGGGCTTCTCAGTATTCAATAATATCTGTTTGTATTTCAGAAAATTCAAAGGAAAGCACAGCTAAAACTCGTATGTGCTAAGACAATTAATGGAACATAGAATTGACCAAGATGTATTCAGTGATTTTGAAAGGAAAACACTTGTTTTTTTCACTTTTCAGATACTTATGCTGTAGCTAATAACACATGAATGTAAGGACACATGGCATTCTTTCCCTAATAGAGAATACAGACCAACACCACAGAACCATGTAAATTTATGTCATCTAAGTAATGAATCAAGTCAAAACACTAAATCAATTTCAGTTCTTATAAACGTTAACAGATGTGATTTAAAGTGTCGTTCCTTAGAAGTACTAGAGGAATTGCTATAATTAATCATCTGAAATCAAATACATCACTTGTAAGCTTGTTGAAGTCAGACAGCCTAACATCCCATCTCTCTAATCATTTCCCAAGGGATGATAGCCTATTTAAAATAGTTAAACTCTTTTTGTTAAAGAGTTGCCACATTTGACTCCAGAGATGATTATCTTTTAGGAGAAAAGGTGACAACATTACTAGGTGCTACATGTGTTGTACATCCACAGTTGTCAGTGCAGACACAGGAGCTTTCGTTCTGCATTCAGATGCAATGTTGTAGATCTGGCACCACCATTAAAATCTATGCAGTTATCATGAATTGGTATTAGTGTAAGCAGAATTTGGCCACAGTGCATATTCTTTTTCATTAAAACTACTAAGCACTTTAATAGCTCTCGGGAAGGAAGTACTTAAAGAAATATAAAGTATTTAACAGTTATTGGTACACATGTAAATGGTGCTTCCATATATAATAGGTCTGAGCATAAGATGGGACATAGCGCAACTCAGTTCTAGTGCTGGGGAATAACAGCATGCTCTTTACTCCCACAGCTGCTCTGCGTACATTCTGTGCCTGATCCAGCTCTGACTTCCTCATGGCCTTAGTGCATCCAGGTTGGAGCTGAAAATTTGGGAGTCCAATACCATTGTAAAGCGTGCATTGACTGAATTACGATCTCAGAAGTGTGCACACTGGCAGCTACTGATAGGGCCTCTGTTATCATGCTTATTCAAATGGGCATGAATATTCAGGAGCATCAAATTTATGGAGTGTAGAGAAACACTCTCTACGCTGTTTTACTCCCCTAATCTTCCCATTCTACAGCAGAGGAGCTGGGACACAGCCCACGAAAGCATGCCCAGTGGATGGCTGGATGCCCACCCTGCAGCTCCCAGCTCTGTCTCAAGTATACACAAAAATCTGAGCAGGGATCGTGTGAACAAGTGCAGGGATAACTGCACAGGCAAAGACACATTTCTATATCTTTCCTGTCTGTGCCTCTTCACAGCTACCATGCTCAATTACTTCCTGTAATTGCTCAGGGATGATCATTAGCTGTATTTTCTGGCCAGATAAACCATTTGAATGGAGTCCTAATCATTATTTTTTTCTATCTTACTTTTCTACTTCTGTTTCTTACCTTTTGCTATTTCTCTCCTTCCCTGGGAGCCCACCAGCCCCCTCCTCATGAAGGCCATCCCACCATCTCTATCAGAAATTTTTGTCTATGTGTGATTCCTTCTTCCCAGCCGCTTGCCAGCATTTCAGCAAGGGCTGCTCAGTAACTCATCCGCAGATGCCTTGTCAATTCAAATGGACTCCAGCAGTTGCTCCAGCTCTCTGTATCAAGTTGCTAAGCAACACACTTATCAGAACAGTTTTTTCTTATTATTATTATTTGGAGAGGTAAACTTTTTGTTGCATTGCAATCGTTTTAAACACACTTTCATGACATAATTCCCTTCAGTTCAAAATACGGGGAAATGTTGCTCAGGGGAGTAAAGGAGCAAAGCATATAAATCCTGCTGTGGTGCAGAGATAATGTGACATTTGCCTGCATGGATACTGCTATACAAAAAAAAAATTGACAGGTATAACAATACAGCCTTGTTTTGTGACTCAGAAAGCTTTGCATACCGAACCTTATCCTGATAGTAAGTCTTCACATTCTTTGCCAAGTGACTGGAGGGAGAAGAATTAAAATTAGTCTTAGAAACTAAGGAAACAGTGGGAATATTAATGCTCTAATTAAAAGAGGGGAATCTTACACACCCGGTGAAGTCTCTCTGTAGACCAAATTCTTGAAAGCAGAATAAAAAGAGGTTGCAACAGATGGATACCAAAGAAATTTTTTTTCATATTTTTCTTATGTTGTTAGAGCAAAGCAGTAACTCCACGTAAAGAAGGCAATTCTACTATAAGCAGCTATTTACTGGGGAAGGCTAGCCAAGAGTTAGGAGCCTGGTTTTTAATCCTTGTTTTTCAGAGACATTCTCTGTAAACCTAGATAAGTCATTAATCCTCTGTGCTTGATTCTCCTGATATAAATTTGAGGCATTTCCTTTCTACCTCATATGATTCACCAAAGTGGAGTCAATTAACATTTCTACAACATCTGGAGATCTTTCGGTGGAAGGTATTACATAAAAATGAATATTTAAAATGAATAATTTAAATAGCTTGGAACTTCCCATAAAAATAATCTCCTATGGCTCATATAAGGCAAGGTGCCTTTGCTCTCCACTTGGGAGATTAAAAGTTTGCAGCCATTTCTGTCACCCCCCCCAAACTGTACGACTAAAACATTCAAATATGTACATGAATTCATGGCTTATAAAAGACGCCAGTTTGAAAAGTACAAAGATGGAAGCAACCTAACCAGAGGGAAGATCCAAAGTTAGTGTTAAAAAGGCACAAAGTCAATTGTTATGTTTAATAGACAATGCTGCACCTGGTCTTGACACAGTAGTTTTTCTCCCAGTGGTTTTATGTTTATCTCTATTAATCCAGACATTTAGACACTTGTTGTATTTGAGGGTAAATAGTCTTACACATCTCTAAGGACTATTTCTCTGCTTAGATTTAGGCATGTAAGAGGGAGGCTGATACAGATTATGGTCTGTCAAATAGGATTTAATTCATCTATGAGTAAAATACTTTTCTGAAAATAAAGAAGTCCTTCACTCTGAAAAGTTAGAGGACCAAGGGAAAAAAAGCAATAACAAGTGATGCAGTAAATTTGTTTGTATTCTGGGCTTCATTCCTCCAAAAATTAGTTTGCTGAGGCTTAACAAAATTAAATTTAACAATCAGCAGGAAAGTAAGCCAAAAAAAGATGTTCAATATTTAGTGAGGAAATGCATTCATTTCCACAGGGCCTTATGACAAGGGAGAAAGAGTTAGGACAAATTATTGGGCTCAAGAATGTTTTCACAAATCTACCGAATTTTAACTAAAGAAGTCCCAAAGGACTGAAAAAAAGGACAATTATACTATTTTTAAAAGGGAGAGATGGGAGGTGGGGACAGTGATCCATAGAACTGACTTCAACTCCCAGGAAGATTCTGGAATGAATTCCCAAACAATCAACTCAAAATCAGTAAAGACAGCAAAATGATAAAAGACAGCTCACGTGAGTGTGTTAAGAACTGATGTCAAACCATTTAATGTCCTTGTCTGCCAATATAATTGGCATAATGGATTAAAGGGAAGCAGTAGATATATCTCGGTTTAGCGAGGACTCAGAAACTGGCTTGAGACACATTCTTCTAATAAGGCTGAAGAAATATTACCTAGATCAATTGTTCTTTCTTACACCATAAGTATAAATATCATCAATGTTACATGAACCACTTCAAAGTGACATGCATTAGCAGCTGCTTCTGTGCCAGAAGAAGCAGACGTGAGATGTATACTTTGGGCTTAGCTGTAAGAGCAGGGTGATGCAGATGTGGCTGCAGAAGTGAGGTGAGGTTAACTGGGTGAAAAAGGGAGATGTAGGAGGTGAAGTATGATGAGAGGAAAGAAGAGAAGTAAAAATCATGGGTAGGGTTGAAGTATTTAAAGCATATCTAGAGGGACAGGGCAGGTAGGGAGTATCAGGTTGGAGTGACAGAGGTGGTCAGTAGAAAATAGATTAGAAACAATGACTGTCAAGTTAGAGGGTACATGAACATGTGTTTGTTTGGGCAGTAGATTCACCATAGTAGACTGTGCATTCATCATAACATTGATCTGTGCCTACATTTTCAAGAGGCTGAAAATTTAGCAGTTGATCTGTCAGAGCTAGTGCACTACTGCTCTGTTGGGGCCACCCACAGTCCAGAAAATATTGACAAGTGTAAAAATCCTCAGATTTCAAAAGTAAAAAAATAACGAAGCTTTAATGACAAACTCTAACGGACAGAGAAGTGAAATGCCATTTGGATAATCTGTGGAAATGCCTTCTTTCAAGGTTTCTGATGACTCTGATATTCATCTGTGAGAAACTACCTTTATGCTGCTTTACAAGAGAGGATTATGATGGATAATCCCCTCACCTCCAGACCTGCATTTCCCTGGAGACAACTGTTTGGTTGGTTTTTTTTTCAGTCTAACATCTGAAGTGGCACTACAGTCTCTGGATAAGGTCCAGTGAAATAGTGGAACAGAGCAGAATCCTACCACCAAAAACCAAACTTTCGGTGATAGGCTGAAAAAGTTGACCTCTGCTCCTCAGGGCCTCATCTGACAAGTGTGCTAGTGGGAAGTCTGCCTGCTATCTGCACTCCCTTGTTATTCTCAAAAATTGCATGAAAAGTAAAAGCAAATGCACTCTATATCAAGAACTAAGAATTTACTTCTAAGCCAGTGAGTGCTTTAACAGTCTACTAAAAACAAAACAGATACAGTTAGCCTAGTTGCAGGAATAACAACATTCATTGTCCAAATTGATTTTTAAAAAACCTGTTTAATACTCTTAAAATTGTTACGTAGGAAAGCCTACAGACATCAAACACTTTTTCTAAGTGCCACGTCCATCCTTCCAATGCACCTTGGAGAACTCAGGCTGACAGCTTCCTCCTTCCTTTAGCAGAACGGGCAGGAGGCATTACAACAGATCAGCAGGAGGAGCGTGATGCTCATGGTGGGGATTTCTTTTCCGCTGCCCTGGGACTGATCATTTTCCTTCTCACAGGCTGCTGGTGGAAGCCTGGCAGTGTCCCCAGCCCCACACACACAAGCGCTGTTGTTCACCAGGCAGTGACTGGTGGTGGCAATGGTGTTGCCCCCTCCCCAGCAGGGTCTTCAGAGCTGAAGCTCCAGCAGGGCAGGCACCAGTCACAGGGCCTTCTTTTTTTCTACTTTCTTCAGGCTCAACCTCATTGTAAATCCTCTCCTCCACCCTTAGTACTAACTCCATTTTTTCCAGTGTTCGTTACCTCCTAATCTCTTGGGTGAGGCAACGGGCAGTGCAGGAGGTTGGAGTCAGACTGTAAGGGTTTCTTTCTGCTTCTCCTTACTTCTTACTCATTTCCCTCCACTTCTCTTTGGTTCTTACTGCCAATCTGCTCATCCAGGACCTCAGTTCCTTTTGGGGATCACAGAATCACAGAATCACAGAATTGCAGGGGTTGGAAGGGACCTCTAGAGATCATCGAGTCCAACCCCCCTGCCAGAGCAGGTTCCCTACAGCAGGTTGCACAGGTAGGCGTCCAGGCGGGTCTTGAAGATCTCCAGGGAAGGAGACTGACTCCACAACCTCCCTGGGCAGCCTGTTCCAGTGCTCCGTCACCTGCACTGTGAAGAAGTTCTTCCGCATGTTGGTGCGGAACTTCCTGTGCTCCAGTTTAAGGCCATTGCCCCTTGTCCTGTCCCCACTGACCACCGAAAAGAGGTTCCCCACCTCCATTTGCCTCCCGCAAAGAAGATACTTATAAACATGGATCAGGTCCCCTCTCAGCCTTCTTTTCTCCAGGCTGAACAGACCCAGCTTACTGAGCCTCTCCTCATAGGGGAGATGCTCCAGGCCCTTGATCATTGTTGTGGCCCTCCACTGGACTCTTTCCAGGAGGTCCCTGTCTTTCTTATACAGGGGAGCCCAGAACTGGATACAGTACTCCAGCTGAGGCCTGACCAGGGCAGAGTAGAGGGGGAGGATGACCTCCCTCGACCTGCTGGCAATACTCTTTTTAATGCACCCTAGGATCCCATTGGCCTTCTTAGCCACCAGGGCACACTGCTGGCTCATGGCCAACCTGTCATCTATCAGGACCCCCAGGGTCCTGGTAGGGATGTTCCTGTTCTTGGGCCACAGTTCCTCAGAGTGTTTCAGAGCAAGAGTGCTTCCTTCCAAGAGGGCACCTCTGGCTGTGCCCCACCAGTGTCCTATATATCTCCTCCTGGGTTTGCTCATTTCTATCCTCATGTCATTTGTCAGGAGAGTCTACGCATGTCTCTTGCCCCGAGCAGCATCCCGCTTTCTTAAAAACGTCTGAGGAATGTGAGTTCCCCTCACTGGCTTCATTTCTAGGGCACAGCATGGAGTTTCTCGCTACTGTCAAGCCCACAGACACTGGACATGACCTCCCCAGGCAGTTCCTGCCTCTTCACACACAGGGTGCCCCCAGATGCCAAATCCCACTAGGTATTCCCAGTGTAATCTTTAATATTCAGTTAATATCCAATTAACACTTAAGACAAGCCCACATGTCCTAAGGAAAAGAAATACGTTTCAAGAGACATCATGGGCTGGGAACTGTCTTTGAGATAGGAAAAGGGTCCTTCGTGTGGTTCTCTGAGCCTGTTCTGAACATAGACAACAGGCAGCTTTCAGATGAAAATGCACAGGATTTCAGCTCTAAATTTGAAGGACCCAGGGCTGATTATAAATGACAGAGCGAAGTTCCTTTAGAAACCCAGGATTTACATTTTTCTTTAAAGTTTTGGGAGACATCCCATTGTTACAGTCTTTATTCTTCAAACAACGTAAATATTTTGCATGACGTTTAATTAGTCAGTCTTTATAGACTGAGCAGTACATCAGTTTGAAACTGGCAACAGTGTAACTCATTATTGAAGAAGAAATGTATCTGCTGCTCATGTCTATGAATATTCCTCAAAAAAAGATTAATTCTTTAGAACAGTAGAAGTCTAAATAATTAGGAGTAATGGAATCCAATTAGGGTGGGGGAAATCAAGGAATCAGCAAATATCCCTGACTGTTAAATCTATTTGGCTGGCGAATGGCATCTCAAGAAAAACAGCACACACTCCATCTTTTGTTCAGTCTGTCTTTAAATGCCAAGAATTTCAATAAATGCTCAATATAAAGCAACCCTGCACTGTCAGAGTGAGTTACGACCTTACTTCATCTAGCTTGATTTTATATCATATATCTTGAATTCAAAAAAGAGAGGTTTTCACATAAACTGTCTAAGACATTACTTATAATCTCAATATAGATTAGACTACAGTCAGAAAGAAATAGTTATAGATATCTACAGCAATTTAGGGCCTTTTTGCATTGATTTATTGATGACTACTCCAGATCTCAGCTGCTTTGAAAGATGCAAATTTCCGCCTGATGCTGCAGTCATTGCTTTCAAATCACCAAGTACGTTCCACCAATATTTGCAGATATTGCCTCCAGAATAAAATGAATACAGTGCAAGCATCTAAAGGGGCCAAATCCAAAGCTGCGTTAGAATAGGACCCTTCTTTTGGTATACACTGAAATAAGCATTTGTGATTGATATAAATTAAAGCTGTGTCACAGTTGCTTCAGACTTGCTGCCAATTTTTTAGAAATGGGTGAGTTCAGCCACTCACAAAGTACAACTGGTGCTCAGTAACTCACCAATTCATTTCTCAGCCACAGTGAATGACGCAAGGGATTTTCCTGCTAAGTTACTGACCTTTGACTGTGCTGTGCCTACAGTTTCACTCACCTGGACTCATAACATGTATTGATCCAATGCAGATACAATCTAGAAAAGGAATCCAGGTTTTAGTCAGCAATTGTTTTCACAAAAATGCATTAGGATATTTTAGAGGGGAATAAGACGAAGAAATATGAAGTGTCCCAGCTGTTGAAGAACAGAGGATCTTTTTTAATTGTTTTGCTAGATAATATGGTCTTCAAGGATCCAGTTCTGTTTCCTGGACTGCAGCAGCACAGAACTTTGTCTGTCATCTCTCCAGGTTAGCTGCGGGTTCCATCTCTTTGAGCTTGCTTTTCTTAGGTGCAGATATATAACTTCACAGGAGCAAGTATTCCATAATAAACAGTAAAAAATAAAAATAAAATCAAACAAACTATGTCATGAGCCTATTAGACTGATAAAATTAAATACTAAACTTCACCGCTTTTAGCTCTTTTATAATTCCTAAAACTTCATTCAAACAGAGGAAAGTCATTTTGGTTGAAAGCTGATGGAGAATAACAAAGTTATTTGGAAGTGATTGATCAGCAGTGAAATCTTCTCTTATTCTGAAAATGAGCATGTATTTCCAAAAGGACTGTATTGCTATGGAATTCACCTGATTTTGTTAAGAGATCATTGTGCAGAACCTGTGGCATTTACAACATGGTTCTGTAAGAAGGACCTTGAAACCTAAAGACATATCTATACATGTCAACAAGCTTCAATTAAACATCTGTTATAATTAGAGCTGGTTGAGGAAAACAGTTTATATTTATAGGCTGAGACTTATTAAGTATGTTCACACATTCCTTTAATCAGTTCCTTAAACTAGTTTGAAATACCTTGAAAAATATGTCATAGACATAGAACTGTAAAAGAAATAATAGCATGTTTACTTTCAAAAAGTGGAGAAGTTCTAAGGGACTTACTGTGCATTTCAGAAAAACAGATGAAAAGAACGTTTCTATACAACCACAGTATATTATCATCTTTATTGTTCAGCTAGCTTTTTTCCCCTTTACCTGGTCTTAATCCATCCTGCCTCACTATTAATTAATCACTATTATACAAATCTTAAATCACACTGCAGGGCACTTAAGATTCAGTCCATTTGTTAGCAATTAACCTACCTTGCCTTTAGTCATAAACCTTTACCTCACAGCCATGCATTTGATATATGAATCAACAAGTCTGGGAGACTGCAGCTCAGTTCAGATTAATAGCTGACCAAATATATGGCAAATTTTTTTCCATTTAAAGATAACCCTTTCTCTTTGAAACTTACTGCTTTCTCAAAGGCACTTTAACCTGGCACAAATGTGTGACTTAATGTGCCATTAAATTTAAGATTTCACCCACAGACACCTGTGGTAAGATTCCTATTGATTTCCACCTCTTACAAGTCTCTATGCTTGGCATATTCCTGCCAGGAAAGCTCTGCAGGTTTCTGCTGATCTGTTAAGGTACCTCAAGGCAACCATCTGCATCTCCTATTTGCCTCTGTGAGTACAACTTGTCAGTTCAAGAAAGAATGGAGCGCTGAGCATGTGCATTATATCCTTTCAGATAAACAAGGAACTCAGGTTGTCACTCAGGTGATGCCTCACCAATCTCTCTGGACACCTCTGAAATCACCTGTGGGTCCACAGTGTGCAGGTAGTAGTGAGACTTATACCAACTGAGTTTCATACTAAAGCCTGAGGGTGGATTCTAGACCATTTCTATTTTATCTTGCCACATGCCTAGTAACTGCATTTGCACAACTCCCTCCACATAGGACAGAGCGGGCTAGAGCTGCATCACATGCTCTTGCCAGGCTACTGCTCCTGCCTTCCTCTCAAAAAGTCTCCACGCTTCTGGTAGCACCAGAGGAATATCTCTTTGCTTCCTTCATTTTTGACATGAGGCTGACCTTCCCCAAGACTGCTCATTTATACTCACTTTGTGGACTGAGCAGTATGCAAGCAACACCTTACAGATTTACTAAGGCAATGGTGGGAACAGACGGAGCTGTACGAGGAGCAATTGCAGTAAGGAGTAATTATACCCCCTTATGCAGTAAGGGTTAGAATTGAAACGGAAACAACTATTTTTTCTAGGCCACCTCTTTTTGTTCCCTACCATTCCTACAGAACAGGATTCTAGGAAGCACTGAATAAACAGAAGAGGGGGGAAAAAGTAGAGACACAAGGAAAAGTGGGGGAGGGAGGGAATGGTAAGAAGAAATGGAGCTTCAGCTCAAGGTAACAAGCCCTAAATAAGGCAAAATCAAAGCATAATCATCAATATTTTATAGTATTTCTGACATCAGAAATTCTGGAGACCTAACTAGATCTAGATGAAACGTTTGTCTCTTTCTTCACTGGCCAAGCTTCAGAAAGAGATATGTTGCCCTTTAAATTGCTAATATCTGAATTACATTTAATTCCCTGTTGACTACAAGCAATTGATTGAGCTTCATCATAATGAAATTACTAAGGTTACTTAAAAAAAATAAAAATAAATAAATGGGAACATTTCTTGGCTCCCGTCTCCTTCACAGACATTAGAGGGAAAATAAGGGCAAAACAACCTATAAGTAATTATAATGCTTTCAAATTTCTCCTAAAGGGAAAGATTTTAAAAATGAAATAAATTGTTGTATAGATAGGGACATTTTCAGAAGATTAGAGTGACCTTAATACAAGATCACGTCTAAGTGTATTTATTTGACTATGCCTCTTTAAAAGAAAAATGTCTAATGTGATAAAGTAGGAGCTCATTAGATCATTGCTTAGATCAGCTTTTTTTTTTGGTCTCTTTATTGATATTTTCCACCTCCCACAGCCTCATTATCAAACTGGCAAGCTTCTTGCTTGTATTCCTCGCTTCTTGAGGAATATGTAGATTTCAGATCATTTTTGTCCTGTACTTACCTTTCTTCCATGCTGGAATTAATCATGTTTTTGCACATCACTTGAAGGACCAGTAAAACACACCACCTCACATTTACCCATTTAAAGTAATTACCTTTAGTATGATTAATAAATGAGTGCATTACTGGCATGTGGAGGTGGTTTTGTTTATTTAATACCCTTTGCCTGACCAGCAGTAGCATAATAGCAGGAATATTAAAAAGCAACAGGGAACTAACATCACTCTACTTTTATAGGACAAGCAAGTATTCATATGGAGAAAGAGGAAAATTTCCTTGGAGAAAAAACATATTGTTGGCAACTCATTGAGCTGTGACTCAGGGTATCAAAATTAATTTTCCTGTTTTGCCAGAGATTTCTTCTGTTATCAAGAGATGTGAAAAATAAAAGGAAGGGATTCTACAGGTACATTGGTCAGAAGAGACTGGCCAAAGGGAGTGTGCCCCCTCTGATAAATGACAAGGGAAAACTGGCTGCAACAGACACGGAAAAGGTACTCAACAAGTTCTTTGCCTCAGCCTTCACTGGCAGTCAAGCTTCTCATGTCTCTTGTATCCCCGAACCTCACATCCCTGAACCTCTAGGTGGCGGTTGAGGAAGCAAATCCCTCTCACTGTAAGAGAAGAGCAAGCCTGAGACTGTCTCGTGAGACTTAATGTATACACATCTATAGAGTTAGATGACATGTATCCCAGGGTCCTAAAAGAGCTGGCTGATGTGGTTGCCAAGCTGCTCTTCACTGAAAAGTCTTGACTGTCAGGTGGAGTCCTCAGTCTCCCATTTTAAAGAAAGGGAGAAAGGAAGACCTAAGGAACTACAGGCTGGTGAGTCTCACTCCTCTCCTGTGAAGATCATGGAACAGATCCTCATGGAAGACATGTTAAGACACATGAGGGACAAGGAGGTGATCCAAGACAGCCAGCACAGCTTCACCAAGGGCAGATCACGCTTGACCAATCTGGTGGCCTTCTACACTGGAGTGACAGCTTCAGTAGACAAAGGAAGGGCAACTGATGTCATCTACCTGGACTTGTGCAAGGCCTTTAAGATGATCCCTTACCGCATCCTTATCTCTAAATTGGAGAGATATGGGTTTGAAGGGTGTTCAGTGGGTAAAGAATTCGTTGGATAGTTGCTGCCAGAGGGTTGTGGTCAGTGGCTCTATGTCCCAGTGGAGGCTGGTGACAAGTGATGACCCCCAGGAGTCCGTCTTGGAACCAGTACTCTTTAACATCTTTATCAATGACATCAATGACCGGGATTGAGCGGACCCTCAGCAAGTCTGCTGATGACACCAAGCTGAGTGGTGATGTTGATTAGTTCAAATCACTTAACGTAGGCACCCAAACTTAGTTATCTAAACTGTATATTAAACTTTATTAGCTCTATTGATTATGTTTCCAATAATCTGGGCTGAATCCTGCCTTATTTGTGCTTGGTTGGCTACTCCCATACCATCTGTGTTTTATTAGTGAAAACTGACATCTTGCAATCATCTGAAAATCACTAAACAGTTAGCATAGCCTTGTAATAAGCAGCACAGTGAGGTGCTGCTTCATGTACGGGCTGTACCTGTCAGGGTTATTTCTATTTTGAACAACTTATATCTGTGGTTACACCTCCGGGGCTAATGAAGCCTTGAAATGGTAGATTCATGGTTCATGAAGCAAGGTCTAGACACAGAAAACACTGCCTAGAAAGCTACAAAATGATCATCTAAGAGAAAATAAGAATTCGGTGTTACGACCAGGTGCAGTGTCAAATCACAGGTCTTGATCAAAGTGTCAGAAGTCTCATCTCAACCTCTCCTCCCTAACTGAGGCTTTCTCCAGCTTCTCAGCATCAGCACAGCATAGTCCTTAACAGCTTATCTGCTTCACAGAATCACACAATTTGCGCCTTGGTCACTCCTGGATGCTGGCCTAAGTATTCAGTCCTGTAGGCTGACAGTTGTGTGCCAGTACAATGGTAAAATCACTGCAATCCTTTCCATATCATCAAACTCTCTTGTAGCCCAATACAGAGATGCAATGTTCAGCAAACAGTTTGACATGAAGTGGTCAAAAAATAAGTGTGATTGCTAGTGACATTCATAAACTGTGCCATGAGTAGCACCAATGACAAAAATTTGTGTTCATGCTGTCTGTAATGGCCCATCCAGTTTGAGGCTTTCATATAAAATGCCTTCAGCCAATCTCCAGTCAAAATGACATAAAGTTGACTTTCTTTGTAGTGTAGGAAATGATGTAGGAAACTGAGAGGTTCTACATGTTCTGGGATGAGTTTTAACACTGCTTACAATGGGAAACATTGTGAGGGTGCAATAATCAGGTGAACCTGAGCAAAGGTATCAAACAGCAAGTTTGAGGACGAAGAGTCTAGGAGACTGTAAGCCTAATAATAATTTCTTCCAACTCGGTGTTTTTTTTGGCATGCTGACAGCATTACTGTGGTCTCCTACTGAACATTCAAAGCCGGAGAACTCCCCATCTGTTGCTGTTAGCTGTGGTCCCAACTGTTCACATTTTCAGGAGTGTGCCAAAGCACTGAGTCACTCATTTGTTATCTCCAGTGTACTGTTTTCAAAAGCATTTAGGGAGCTCAGCCTCGCAAAGTCATTGCTGAGGCAAAAACTTGATACTGGTGAAGACTTTAAAAGGGAACTTTGAATTTTTTTGTTGTTATTTATCTTTGTAGGAGATGATAGATCTACGTTTAAGCCAGGTTCACAAAAATTATGTTTTCATCCTTCATAATGAATCTATTTTTTCTTGCCAACCAATTCATCCAGAACTTGTCTATTCATTTTAGTTACTTGTCCTCACCAAATGGTCTTTTAGGACTAGCATGGACTATCATGAATCATAATTGCCATTAATTATATGTCTATGATATTGCCAACAAATATAAAGTATGAGACAGTGCAAACAAACATAAGATGCAACACAAAAGGGTTGCAAACTAAATAAACCATTTATTTGTTGTTTGTTCTTCAGTACATTACTCAATCTTCTACAGCACTTTTTTCATGTCAGTTTATTATTGTTCTCCTTAAAATCTAGATTCTTTAAACCTGGCACTTACTAACAGGCAACTAACTCATGGCATTTACTGCATCTCACAAGTGTCTCTTCAAGATCCAATACCTTTGCACGATATAGAGGCACATAATCCAAGAAGGCGTGTAAATGTATGGCTTGAATATTCAAAATCACTCATACAGCCAGCTATCAATGCCTCAAAAAACATGTGAATCAAAATAACATGTATGTGAAAGAATCAAAGCAGCAGCATCTTTCTGGAATCATTCTTCACTTCAGAAGAGATAAGAATTTATTTGCTTCTAATCTAGTTCAGGTTAACATTACTCAACATAGATTTATATACTGCTTAGCATATATTTACAGCACATATTTAAATATAGCATTTTTATAAGATACATTTCCTTTAGACACTTTAAATAACTTGCTTTCACGTGTGAAGTATGGTGCAAAGACCCCTGTTCCAAATGGACCAAGGCTGTAACTCTGTATGGTACCACTCAAATACAATACGGATGTCCAGCCAAGATCTGAAGGCAGAATACGCTATCTGATAATTTATCAAAGTCAATAATCCATCTTAGCTTGTGCTTGTGCAAAAAAGAGATACTTGCCTTCTAGATCCCAGCTGGGTCATGCAGAGCCAATCTGGATATGCTTTTACTGCACTTCAGAAACTTAGTGTGCACACATATCTTTTGATCAATGGGGTAGAAATACCTTATCTTAAGAATATTTATGTCTCATTACCATAGTATTTGTAGACCACTTTTTAATTAAACATACATTTTTCTACTTTCCTATAACTGAAGAACTAAGGCAGTCAGTGATTCTGTGACTTGACTAAAGTCCAGGGAGTTTGAAGTTAGTGTATAACATAAGCTACTGGCCTATCACATGATACTTCTCCACAAATACATTTACAAGAAAATATTAAATTTACATGACAATGTGAAGTATTCCAGATACATGGTAAAGCCTGTCAAGCATTAGGTTTTTTGCCTATGAATTTTTTTCAATCATTACAGTCAAAGAAACTATTTCATTCATGTAACAGAGTCCACAGACCACCAAGTACTCAGAAATTTGCTTAGTATTTCATATGAGGTTAATAGAATTGAAGCCAATAAAGTTATCAGAAATATATCACTAGGCGCATCTGCAGGATTTTCCACAAACTCTGCAAGAAATAAATCTTACTGTTATCCAAAATATTCCATTGTTAATTGCAACAATTAGTGCAAATGCCTTCATGACACGGCCCTGGCTCAGTTTGGTGCCACAAACACCATGCCACGTGACCTCATCTGATGTGACACCAGTCTCAAACGATATAACCATGGCTTCCCCGCTTCTCATTTACATCAGGATACATCTATCTAACCCATGAGCACTCACATGAGGAAAAAAATGCAAAGATTTGGTGCTGTAATAATTATTGCCCAGAAAATGTGGTGAGAATGCAGTTGGTGGGCATTTGCATCAGTTATTGTTATAGCATGAAGTGAGCATGCAAAATTCAGACAAAGTTGGCTCCTCTCCCTCCCCATAAAAGCAAGACTCGGAACTCAAAACCTGCAGCTTCCACAACTAGCAGGCAAAATTATAATTTTATTTAACTTGTTGCAATTACTGTATTTCTCTCACATCACGAGCCCATAAGCTAAAGTTGCATAAAATCAACTGATGTAGTGGCAAAATAAAGCATCACTCTGAATAATACACCATCCTCTTGGTATTGTCTGCTATTGCTCAGAGCGAAATAGAAATTTTATTTGATCAATGTTACCTTAGCTACTTTTATTACCTTAGTTTCCTAAATAAAGTAGTAAAGAATATCCCTCTGCTCATACTTTTTTATTTCCAGGTAGAGTATATTTCTGTGCATGACGAAAAAACACATGGCAGGAATTCTGCTTGTACCTTGCACTGAACTGTTGTTTTGGCACATAGTACCGAATGCTGCCAAACTGTGATGCAGCCAAAATCTTCAGGATAAGATGTTTTCTTATGAAAAACAAGACATTGTGGTACAAGGGAACAGAGAAGTCTGCCACCCAACAGTGAGGGAGAAAGGCTGCCAACTAACAGGACATTCCATAATAAGTAATTAGCTGCTTTCAGTTGTTCATCATCCGTCAAGATCTTCAGCTGGTGCATAAATGTAACTCTGTTACACTCAGAGACAAGCTAATTTATCCAGTCAAGAATCTGGCTTAAATTCATCCAAAGTGGTGAGGTGTTGAAACAGGCTGCCCAGGGAGTTTGTGAATGCCCCGACCCTGGATGTGTTCAAGACCAGGTTGGATGGGATCCTGGATGACCTGATCTAGTGCCTAATCTGGAGGTTGGTGGCCCTGCCTGTGGCAGGGGGATAGGAACCTGATGATCCTTGGGATCCCTTCCAACTCGGGCCTATGATTCTATGATTCAAAGGAAAACATATTTTTAAATGAAGTTTTCTGGTGATATAACCAGATAGCACATAACTAGAAGATACAAGTCCTTTACTCTAAATCCATAATGCGCTTTTGTGCAGTGGAGTGAGTATACCATCTGGCCTCCAGGACAAGGAAAGGTCTGGATGCCAAAAGCTTCTATGTCTGGGCTTTTATTTTCTAGCATTATAATTCTAACTTGTTCCCTGTAAGTTTCTGTTCTTGCAGGTCACATACAAATTCCAACCTCATGGGTGTGTAAGAGTAGATACTTAGTTATAATTAGCATAAATAATTACAGGTACATTAAAAGGTGAAAAATATAAAAGTCTCATAAGAAAGCATTTTTTGTGGCAGGCATGTGTTCCTACACACCAATTGATTTTCAGTTCACACAATCTCTTTCATTTCTTCAATTACCAACTTTAGTTTAATTTGGAGCAAACATACCCAGCAAGTAAAATGAGAAAAGGACATCTGCTTCTAACAGACATTGTGAATCTCCTTTATATATTTTTTTTAATACTGAACCATAATCTGCACAGATGATCAGGCAATTAAAGCATAATGGAATGTAGGGTAAATTATAATGACTGGTGTGGTATAGGAAAAAGAAGTTTCAGAGTAATGTATTAATCCTCAAGAAAAGGTGACAGTTATTATGCTTTACTAGGCCACTGACAGATGGCTACAAATTATAAACCGTTAAGGAATTTTCAAACCGAATTGGGCTAGTAATCTTCGTAAAAGAACCACCAAGTTCTTTATCGTAATTGAAACAAAAACAGACTTCTGCCTCAAACTGGGAGATGTAATTGTCTAGTCATGGGGAAAAATGCATTATTCATCTTATCTCAAGGCACTGAATCCCTTTCTAAATATGATACTCTGTATACTGAAGAATACACCAGTTGCTTTCGGTTAATCCCTGTCAAGGTGGCCATTAAATCTCAAATTAGTTTTAAACAGACATCCTTTTTCTGAACTGTACAGCAATAGAAAGCAAACAGCCTGCGACAAACCAACACTGCAAAAGACTAAACAGGGGAAGCCAATGCATATCCATAGGCACAGCTGTAGCTGTGTCAAGTCCTTGTGCAGACTGTTTGGTGACCACATGAAACTCTGAATCCATCCTTGGTGAGAAGGCTTTTAGAGTAAGCACAGAAGATTTAAGTTTAGCAAAACTAATGCTGAAGTAAAGGCTTAAGAAGTGGATAAGTGAGTTAATGCAGCTGTCCATTTAAAAGCTATGGCTAAATGAAGAGCTCCACAAAATGGTTTCAGATATGTATAATTGAGTCTAATAAATATTTTATTGTTCTATTAGTAATTCTTGCAGTGGGACTTCACTGTAATATAATATTACTGAGCATATTATATAATCTCTCCTAGCAAAATTTAGCTGACAGTACTATTTCATTTCTTCATCTGACATGTTGTTTGGATTTCCATCTTAAGTAGGACTTTGAGATATACTTCGGCAGAAAGCTTCCCAGCACAGAATGTCCCATTTAAAATTAATGCCTTGCTGCCTCTGCTAATCAGAGCTGGAAGAGTTTACATTAGTGTTTTAAGACTGGAGTGCATGGTTCATTAGAACCCAGTTTCACTGGACTTAAATCAGAAGTGAACACAGATGGGTGCCAGGGAGACCGGGCTGCTATTTTCTACTCCTACAAAATCTGATTCATATACATTACATCCTTTTCATACAACCTTTGAAATTTGGCCCACTACATATAAGAGCAAAGCTATCTCTGCTGTCATATATTTTATATGATGTCAGAAGAATAGAAGCTAAAACTAAAGGATCATTCTTTTAAATTAATGTCATTCTATTGTGACTACCTCATGCCATTTTGCTGGTCTCTGAGCAGGTAAAACATATTACCTTGGTAAGCTTAATGATCCAAACTCAAAAATGATATAGAACAAGGTTGTAAGACACATAGTCCAAGAGATGAAGATTATATACCGGAAAAAGTTATGAAGATGTAAATTTCCATACTTAAACTTCAGTAGTTTGTCTCTACATTTGATCTATGTGGTCCAGAAAAAAACGCACCCATCATGTATAGATCTATCACACAATTTGTACCACAGTACATCATGACACTTCTTCCTCACTTTTAACTCCAGAGGAGGTGCACCAAGGCTGAAATCCTTACTCATTGCAAACAAGTCAGAAAGCGCTGGGTGCAACTATGTAGGGGTTTCCTCTGAAAACAAAACCAGATCAAACCATGTCTAATCAGAACTTTAACCTTCCATTTCAAGTAGTGTTATTTATTACACAACACTTGTCCGTTCTGCAAGTATTCCACTCTTCGAAGGCAGAATGCAATTACCTAAACAAAGGGTATCACATCAAGTCACCTGTATACTGTCCTACACCTCACAGCTGCCTCCACATCCAATCTGTCATCACCCTGGAGCTGCCTCAGCTATGTACTAACCTTTCACGTTTACTTATGAGACTTATGAAACTCCTTCAAAACAGGAGGACACTCCCTCAAGTGAGAGGAACCTCATTCTCCACCGTCCTCCAACTAGAATGAGATTAGACAGGGCTCATACAACATCTGTTACACCAGATGGGTTTGTCACTGACCAGGCAGAATAAAGTTACCGCAAACACTGCAGGAATCAAGTAGCGAATTTACTGCTCAGAGGCTAGAGCTGGCTTTTGAGGTTACCTTGACATGTCCTAGCAGAAAGAAGACATCACAGGTCTAGGAGCACTAGTGATGGAAAAAATTCGTAGAGCCACCTTCTTTTGCATAGATTTTCATCTTAATTTGTCTACTGAATGTGTTACCTTTATAAATTTCTCTGAATTTTATTAGATGGTGCATTGATTCCAATTAAAATAACTGAAGAATTATATGACTAATATTGCAAATTGTCTTCACCAAGCCGGTATCAATGCATTAACTTATTGCTATGTAAATACCGTTATAAAAAAATTACCTTGCAATTTTCCATACGCAAACATTTTTAAGAAAAACAAATATAAATAGATTGCCTTTATTTGTATTTGACTAAGTTGCCTACCTTACTTTGGAAAAATGGGTGACCTCTGTGTCTGTCTACCACGTAAGCAGCCCATTTACATCAGGTGTGTTTCTTAGGACTATGTTTTCCCTGATTGTATTTCTTTAGAGATAGGAATTGAGTTTCTTGCATAAGTTCTCGGACTCAGCTGTACAGACTGAGATATGGATTAAACACCCTTTGCCAGGCGAACATTTGATGCTTTTGTTAGTCAGCACAAACAAAAACAATTTAGTATTACAAGAGCCAAACTATTTCTTACCTAGAATGTTCCAAATGTTATGTAACTGAACCACAAACAGGGTCTATTCCATCAATGGCTTCTGGAGAAGTCTCTCTCTGGAATCTGCTCACTTTGAAGTCACCAACAGCTTTGATCCTCTTCCTTTTCGTAAAAAAATACCAGAGGGTTGCGCTGGCATCCAGAGGGACCTCAACAAGCTGGAGAACTGGGCTGACAGGAACTCACAAAGCTCAACAAAAGGAAGTGCAAAGTATTGCACATGGGAAGGAACAACCCCAGGCACCGGCACAGCTGGAAAGCAGTTTGGCAGGAAAGGATGCAGGGGCTCTGGTGAACACAAGGTTAGACAAGAACCAGTAATGGGCCATCACAGTGGTGTTTGGGGACAGGATGAGGGGAAATGGACTAAAACTGGAGCATAGAAAGTTCCACGCCAATATGCAGAAGAATTTATTCACGGTGCGGATGACAGAGCACTGGAACAGGCTGCCCAGGGAGGTTGTGGAGTCTCCTTCCCTGGAGATGTTCAAGACCCGTCTGGATGCCTACCTGTATGACCTTCTGTAGGGAACCTGCTTTGGCGGGGGGGTTGGACTCGATGATCTCTCGAGGTCCCTTCCAATCCCTACAATACAATTATGTGATTCCGTGATCACTGCAAAGAAGGCTGATGATATCCTGGGCCATATTAGGCTAAGTATTGCCAGCAGGATGAGGTGAGTGATCGTTCCCCTCTGCTCAGCACTGGTGAGGTCACATCTCAAGTACTGGGTCCAGTTTTGGGCTCCCGAGTACAGTAGAGAAGGACATACTGGAGAGATTTCAAGGAGATCACCAAGATGATGAAGGGACTGGGGCATCTCTCCTGTGAGGAAAGGCTGGCACCTGGGACTCATCAATGGATGGTTCTCATCAACTTCTATAACTGAAGGGAAGTTGCGGAGAACCAAGCCAGGCTCTTTTCAGTGGTGCCCAGTGCCAGGAAAAAAAAGCAATGGGGATATATTGGAACAGAGGAGGTTCTGTCTGAACACCAGGAAGCTCTTCTGCGTTGTGTGGGTGACAGAGCACTGGCACAAGTTGCCCAGAGAGATTGTGGAGTCTCCTCTTTGGAGATCTTCATAAATCATCTAAATGTCACCCTGAGTAGCCCGTTTTAGGTGACCCTGCTTGAGCAGCGGAGGTTTGACCAGATGACCTCAAGAGATCATTTCCAGCCTCAACCATCCTTTGACTCTGAAAAAAAAAGTGTCAGTAACTGCTTCCCTAGCTGCTCAGACATCCAACTGGCTTTCTATATGCAGTAATTAGAATTCAATAGACAGGAATGCAATGCCCTTCTTCAGGATAACAAGTTCTGTCTCCAGCTGCTAAACATGCACACACACACACACACACAAGCTATTAAAAGATAGGATGAAATTAGTCTGTATAGTGGGTTAGCCTTGACTAACAGCCCAACTCCTACGCAGCTACTCAATCACTGCCTGCACCCCCTCCCACCCATCAGCAGGACAGGAAAAAAAATAGAACTGGAAGGAGAAATCTCATTGGTCTAGTTAAAGGTAGGGAGATTGCTTACCCATTACCATCACAGGCAAAACAGACACAATTCAGGGAAAATTAAGCCACTGACAATTGAAATAGATATTTAATTGGTGGGTTGGGTACTGAGAAACAAAGGTAAGCATTAAAACAACACCTTTTCTCTACCCAGTTCCTTTCTCCAGGGTCAATTTCACTCCTTCTATCCCAAATCTCCTCCACCTCAGACCAGCTCAGACATATGGGGAATGATAAGTCCGTGACATCTCCTCTGCTGCTCTTCCCAGGTCACACCTTTCACCTGCTTCCACCGTGGGTCCTTCTCACTGGCAGCAGTCCTGCAGAGCAAATCTGCTCCAGTGTGGGCTCTTCATGGGCTGCAGTGTGGATATCTGCTCCACCATGGAACACAAACTCCTTCTCTGCCAGTAGTATTCCCTCAGCTGCTTCTCTGTTTCTTTCCTTTTTTCTTTCTTTTTTTTCTTTTCTTTTCTTTCTTTTTTTTTCTGTTTCCTTCTCTCTCTGTGGTGTTTTTCTCCCCTTTCTTAAATTCATTTCCTGGAGATACTGCCATCTTGGCTGCAGGGCCCATGCTTGGGCCCTGAGGTGAGGCTGTTGGAGCTGGCTGTGTCCAGCATGAGGCAGCCCGGGCCTCGCCCCGCTGCAAACATCTGGACACCTGCACCCAGTACAGTCCAGCATGATCTATTTCCTTTTGGAAAACTATATATATTTTATCTCTTTTTGCCCCTGGTTCTTCAAATATTATATTTTGCCATAAGTACTCCCCAAAGTGTTGCATGATGCTGAATGAATGAATGTCTGAATGAATGTCTTGTTCACTTCTTTTCTTTTTCTCCAATGCTAAGAGTTCACACGTTCTGTCAATACAAGATAAATAGTTACAGAACATCTTTAAGTATCAAGGGAGAGAAATTCTAGGTTTAAGTGAACAGTCAAGGCATGGTATGGTCTTAAGAAGTTAATAAAGACCCTCAGTGTGTGTAAGCAGAGAGGATCAGCATTGCTTATCACTAGACATACTCCCTTGGCTTTACAGGTAGCCTTGACTGACCCTACGCAGCTAGAGCAACCCATTAGAAATGGATTTTGATTAACTGTATAATACAGAAGGAAAAAGGGACTGTTCTTTTTTTCAGGCAGATTAATTATTTGGAAACTGAGAGCTGGTATTATTGAATGCCTTAGTTTCACTTTATAGTAGTCTTGCAAAAGTTAGAAAAACTATTAGAACTAGAAGATGAGCAAATTTTATTACTAAATTTCCCTTTCTGAGACCCCACTCATTTTTTTTTCTGTTAGCATAGTTTTTGATGTTATTTTTTTTTCCAAAATACAGAATTTCAGGTCTTTGAACCTTATACTAGTTAGCAAATCTTTAATCTGCTCTAGCAAGATTAACAGAAATTAACAAAGAAAAAACTCTTTTCCTCTTAATCCATTTTTATTTGGTCACATGAAACTATCATGATTGAAGTACCAGAAGACGTATATTTTATGAGTTATTATATAGAAAAAGAAAAAATTATGGAAATTGTTTTGCACACCATTTATTTAATTTAACTGTATTTCTGTTGTTTCAGATTTGAGCTTTCTTCTGGTTGTTATACATTTCATAGAATCATTTAGGTTGGATAAGACCTTTAAGATCATCAAGTCCAACCACTATGCAATGTTACCAAGTTCACCACTAAATCAGGTCCCTAAATGCCACATACACACATCTCTTAAGTACCTACAGGGATGGGGACTCCACAACTTACCCGGGCAGCACATCCCAATGCCTAGCCATGCTTTCTGTAAATTCTCCCTGACTTCTTACCTAAAGCTCTCCTGGCTCAACTTGAGGCTATTTCCTCAAGTCCTATCACTTGCCACCTGAGAAAAGAGATCCACTTCGCTACAACCTCCTTTCAGGTACCTGTAGAGAGCAATGAGTTATCCCTCAGCCTCACTTTTCTCAAGAGCAAGCTTTTCTCAAATAAGCATGCTAAAAATAAAGACTTCTTTGGGTCTCCAAAGGTTTTTTTTTTTTAATTTTAACTAATAAATGTTTCATAAATGCAATACTCATCCAGGAGAAGGAGTCAAAGCTAGGTGCTCTCTCATATAAGGAGGTCTGAAAGTTAAGTAGAATATGCAGTCATGTCACACTTACAGGCACAAGGAGTCTTGTATTTCATTTCAATGACAGAGCTTCAAGGGGATTGAACTCTTTTCCTCCTTAACTTTCTTCCTCAAATAGCCTGATGTGAGACATTCTTGAAGATGGGAGGGACATGAAACCATGAAGGGAGGGGATGGAAATCTTTCAGCTGAGTAAGGGAAATGAAACTGAATCACATACAGCCTGGATAAGTGTCTTACATACCAAGTTAAACTATAAAAGGGAAGAAACCTGCCTGGGTCCTTCTGTGTCGTAAAACAAACAAAGAAACAAGTGAACCTACTTTCATTATTTGGAAGAACGAAATTAAACATTTATCTTCAGGACGCAATTTCTAAGTCATTGGAGTTCCCTGGATAGTGTAATTCAGGATGTGTACTATTACGCTCAAACTCTTTAACAGTAGAAGAGACCACTCCATCTATGTGGAGATAAGATTAGGCCAGGAGGAGCAAAGCAGGAGATAATTTTGAACGTTATCATCCTATCTAAAGCTGTGTCTACCCTATTATGGAAAACAGCTAAAAGGGCATGCTCAGCCAACAGTGCTTGCTGGGAGGAGTGATCTTTCGGCCATCTGATGGTTTTGCTGGAGTTGTGGTGTGGTTCTGGACCCTCAGGAGCAGCACTGGCCAATGCTCCATGATCTGAGCTGCCTCTTGGTCTCTCATTTTCCTGCACTGTTGCAACAGAGCTCAAAGATAACAAGAACCTTTCCCTTATGCATGGCGTGCTGCAAAAACAGGTAGGAGTTGCAGGGGATGAGAGTTTGGTGAATGTGGGCTCCCTGAAAACTGTAAGACCAAGGGCTGGAGCTTAGCAAGAGCTAGAAACTCAGCTCCCTGGGAAGTGCTCTACAGTTGTGCATTTTGCCTGCCTACTATCCAACCTGACTCCCCATAATGCACCAAACTATCAGAAAAAATCTTCCTAAATTATCTTAGATCCCACTGCATTTTTCCCTACAGGATGGACTTGGTCACTGCCCATCAGCACCTTTTATTTTGGAGGTGACAGGAACTAAATAGTTCACGTTAGGATCACGACCTTTACATTTTACATTATGGGCATCAGGTCTAGTGAACTAGCTAAGGAGTACTTGTGTTTCTTGAATGAGTATGGACAATATTTTAATCAGACAATGAAATAAACATTGCTGCTGTCAAACTAAAGATAGAGCAGAAGTATAAGCACAGATCAGCAAAATCTGAATCAATTAGAAATCTGTGGCTCAGGACAGTATCTACGGGTGAAAAGCTGACTACAGAACAGCATGAAATTGAGAGAAAGGATGAAGGGGAAGAACCTGGCAGGGCTGCACTGGTTTCAACCCTACACTGGGGCCCAGTGACTGCTACTCTTGTGCTTTAGGGAAACAGCCCCTCTGGGGAGGAGGTGACACCACCACCAGTCACCGCCTGACAAACAACAGCCCTTGGTGCACGTGGGGCTGGGGACACTGCCAGGCTGCAGCCGGCAGCCCAGGAGAAAGAAAACAAGCAGTCCTATGACTGAGGAGAAGAAACCCCCACCACGAGCATCATGCTCCTTCTTCTAAAGGACCGCAGGATGCTGATGATTTGTCATAACGCCTCCTGCCCCTTCTGCCTAAGGAGAAAGCTGTCAGCCTGAGGACTCTGCACTGTGTTGGAAGGATGAGTTTGACATCCAAGAAAAAGGAATGCTATTTGAAGGCTTTCTTGTGTAATAATTTTAAGGGTATTAAAGAGGCATTTCTTTTTCTTTCTTAATCAATTTGGACAATGTTTGTTGGTATTCCTGCTACTAGACAAACAATAAATGTTTGTTGTATTTTTATTACAGTTAAAGTGGCCTGACAATAAATTCTTAGCATGTATATAATGCTTTCCCTTCTGGCTACAAAAAGATTTTGAGTGTATCATCTGCTCCTTGTTGCCTGATAGAGCTTTCTATCAGCTTTTCAGCCAAGGTGAATCTTATTTTAGCTTCCTGACTGTTTCAGTGAAGAACACCTTCAAGGAGGCAATGGTCTGCTCCAGGGATAATGCACAAAAACCTGTGCCTAAATGAATTACCTGTAACTACTTGGGAAGGCTCCAGAAGAAGCAGGAATTTAACTGAGATCATGTCTGCACTCAACATAAATTCACCCTAACTGTCAGTGCAGTACTTCTGCATGGTACTTTTCATCCCTTCAGTTTCTCAGGGACTTTACCAATGAAATCTGCATGATAATTATTTATTTAAGTCTGGATTCACCTTCCTGAACTACTGTAACACAATGGTTATTCTACAGGACATAGCAACAACAAACAGCGTGTGGGTAGAGAAATAAATTGCTAATTATATGAAAAATGAATCATAAGGCAGAATGTAGTCACATAGCTTAATGTATTTCTGTCTTAGTTTCTAACT
>WBMW01002749.1:0-14538 GCA_013396635.1 Penelope pileata | reverse complement strand
ATCTAGTACTAGATCAGGTAGCCTAGGGCCCATGTTTGGCTTTGTCGAACCTCATAAGGTTCTCTTGGGCCCAAACCTGTCTAGGTTTCTCTGGATGACATCTCATCTCTCAGGAGTGCCAGCTGCACCACACAGCTTGGTGTCACCCACAATCTTGCTGAGGGTGCACTCAATCCCTTTGTCGATGTCATTGATGAAGGTATTAAAGAGCATCAGTCCCAGCACTTACCCCTGAGGGACACTCCTCGTCACTGATGTCCATTCAGACATCAGTGATGACGATGATTATCATCTCCAATGGGTCTGGAAATCACCCCTGAACAAACATAGAATACTAGAAAACTAACAGAATGTTAAAAAAATATGCCCACATCCTGGGAATGCCAAAGATTTACGTCTTGCTGCACTGTGTTGGCGTCTGGCCTGCACTTATCAAACACTATTCAACACTCTCAAAAGGAAGAAAATGTCTCTGGATCTGACCCAACCCCTGTGCCTGGCCCTGCAGCTGAACCAGATAAAAAAACTCATACAGCTATCCATCACTCCTCTCAACAAGCAGGAACAATGGAAGTGGAAGTCAGCTCATTCAGTAAGGAAGGTAGAAGAGGATGAGGAAGGCTACTCCATATTAGTGCCATCACAAGGACAGGAGGAGGAGGAGGAGGCAGAAGTTATAAATGAATCAGTTACTACTCAATGCCTATCCCTAGGCGTGCTGTGAGATATGCAGAAATGTTTCAGCTATTGTCCAGGCAAGCACATTGTCACCTGGCTGCTCCAATGCTGGGATAATGGAGCAAAAAGCCTGGATTTAGAGGGCATGGAAGCTAGGCAGCTGAGGTCCCTCTCTAGGGAAGGGGACATCAACAAAGTGATTACAAAAAAATGAAAAGTCTCTCCCCCTCTGGACACAACTTTCATGATCTCTGAAGGAAAGGTATCCCTACCAGGATGATATTACATGTTAGCCTGGCAAGAGGACCACCATGGAAAGAGATATCCAGTATCTGAGGGAATTAGCTGTGCTAGTGGTGGTGTATAATGTTGACCTCACTTAGGGAAACAGTTGATCACAGCATGAACTGACAATTGAGCACATAGTGGAGGGGCATGGCTGGCCTGGGGAATGCCGGTAGACCACTTTCACCTGTGACCAGAAGGGGTGGACCTGGGGCAGGGTTCTTCTTCCTCTTCTATTCTTCCAGAACAGAAGAACTGGCGCAGTCGTAAGAGTTTTGGGCCTTTTTCTGTGACACCTTACCAGTGATCAATTATCCCAAAATCTAGATAGTGTCAAGTGCACCCAATCCATGTTGTGGAATTTTGTAACAGAGATCACCATTGTTGTATGCCAACTCACTGGCAGAAATGACCTGGAAAGATGGAGAAGGATAAATGAATTGGCTGACAAACTCCAGTAATACAAAGAAAGTATCTCTTCCTCCCTGCAGGCCTGTTTTTTGGCTGTGGAGAAACTGGTTCAGTTACTTGAAGAGAAAGAAATAAAGTTTTCTTCCCCATCTGTACAAACCAGTATCTCAGTTAACAGATCTAAGTGTTCCTCTGCTCAAAACAGAGAATATAGTGGGTACGTGCCACATGCCACCTTCTGGTTTCACCTTCATGACCATGGAGAGGATATGAGAAAATACGAGAAAGTGGGATGAAAAACCCACCTCAGCCCTAGAAATACAGGTATGTGAGTTGCAAGGGAATCCAATCACAAGAGAGGTTTCTTCCAGGCAAATGGCTTCTCCAGTTTCCAGTGGGCAGTTCTCTAAACAGAGTAGATGGTCTGATCTCGTTTGATAATGAGCCTTGTGGTTCACATTCATGAGATGTGAATAACTAATAAAACAACCAGGACCTTCTAAGAGCCCTGCCTCCATCCAGTTGGATGAAAGGGACAATTGAATTTATTGGACTGTGTAGAATGGATGGCCTGGCACTTCGGAACCACAGCAGTATAAGGCTCTAGTAGACACACGTTGTACCCTAATGCCATCAAGTTATAAGGAGACAGAACACATCAGTATTTCTGGAGTGACAGAGGGATCCCAAGAGATAATGGTATTGGAGGCCAAAGTAAGCCTATTNTTATCAGTATCTCGGAGGTACAAGATAAATTCATGCTAGACACTACGAGAAGAGTAACTTCTGTTAGAAACTAAGACACTAATGAAATGAGTGGCAGAAGCACCCCACTGAGACGGGCCCAGAGGCTCCTTGCATCCCTGGTATAGATTACCTCAGGAGAAGGTACTTCAAAGACCCAAAAGGTACTGGTGGGCTTTTGGTATAGCTGCCTGGGAGACGGAAGACATGGAGAACTGTGTACCTTGCCCAGTCTCTCAGAGGACCCTTCCTTTGTGGGATTGCTAAGAGTAGTATAGCAGGTGCTGATTGCTACTCAACAGTACACCAGCAGCAATATTGCACCAATCGAGAGACTCACTGATTCCTATCCATAAGCTGATTCATCAACTGGAGACCCAAGGAGTAATCATCCCATGTATCATCCCCTTTAATCATCCCATACAAACACTGGTTTGGAGGGTGTGCAAAAGGCTGTGTGGTGTTTATCGGCCTGCCAGGTTAAATGTTCCCATCACTTCCTCCCTTTCTTATTTTCCCTTGCAGCATTGGAAAAGGTTCTTGACTCTTGACTCTTAGAGGAACAGACATTCTCCTTCTAGGTACCTTTACACTAAATAAGTGATTCTAAGGAGAAATTTGTCACTTGCCAAAGTACTTTAGGTGAAGTAGCTCAATGACAGTCTCTCCACGCATTCAAATGACTACCTCAGATGGGCCTCTAGCAATGAGCAATGGACCCCTGCAAACTAGGTGAGAAGAAGCTTATGCCACACGGCTGAAAGACATCTCCATTTTTTTCTGACTACACAAATGATGACCTTACACTGTACCACTGATCACCATCCTTGAAATGAGCCCCACTCTCTCAGCTCACAGCAAACAAACCCCTTCCATCCAGCACCTCCATTTAGTTTTAAAATTTTCCTTCCCATCTCCTCTTTGCTACTGCTGTCTCTTCTTTACCTCAGTGATTTAAACGGTCATATATTGATTTTCTCTTCAACTACATAATTAATATTCATCTCCATGGCTCAGACTATGATCTCCTTGTCTTTGGCCTTAACAGATGCAGTTTCTTCCCATTCATTTCCTGCCCAAAGGACCAAATCAAGGAAGATTTTCTTAGTCTCCTCACATGGAAAATATTGAATTCCCCAACTGAAATAATCTAATGCATTCATTTTTTTAAAACACTTGGATTAGATTGCGCTGGAAGATGGGAGCTGCAGAATATCCATTGCTGCTAAACTCTAACGAGGCCTTAGAGGCTGGCTGTACTAAGCAACTAACAGCTCCAGGGCAGAAAAATGACCCATTCACTCTCAGGCCATCTCCATCTATGGTCTCTTCATGTCATGATCAGAAGCTAGAAGTCCCTCTTCCAGCTCTTTTTTTTTTGGTGTTTTTTTTTAATCCTCAGTGCCAACTTTCAGTACTACATTTCTAGATGATTAGAGTAACAGTTTTGTACCTTTCCCCCCATGCTGTCCTTTGCACCTCGGTAGATCAATCCAATTGTAGCTCACAATTGACTAACAATCTTCCCTACATGTAATCTTTTTTCTTTTCAGCATGCTAATAAACTCCTTTCCTTCTTGCCCTCCTCCATCTTGACAGCAGTTAGAGAGGAGTGTTAAATTTTATTTCCTTGTTATGTCACGTGCGTGCATCTGTACTCAGCTCTTCTTTTTTTCCCTCTAAGACTACTAATATAAGATTCATGCAGAGTTATTACCTTAGGTAAGAGAACCATGGCATGGCCATTTTCAGGGATTGCTGTTTACCCACTTTCCTTGGGGAGGGAAGTACTCATACTCTTACACTAGTGTAAATACCAAGTGGCTAATGTTTCCACTAAAGGTAACTTGGTTGTATCACGCAGCTGTATTTACATCCTTGCATTGCAAGCTTAAGAGCACCTTCAACAATAGTCAGGCAAAATCTAAGCACCCTAGCTCCCCCTTCCCCCTGCATACTCCCATGTGCAGAGCCCTGCAGTTTCTGCACCCTACCAGTCCAGCCCATTCCTGGTTCACAGTCTTATGAAGTGATTACTTCATATTCACTGAATTAGTAGTTTCTTTCCTGTCCAGCCTACTGTAGCAAGAAAGGTTCTTTTGCCATCCTTCTGACTGTGCCAAAGAATATGACACTAGAAATAGAGGACATTGTCAAGGCCATTCATGATCAACTGAGTGGGTCAATGCAGCTGCATATCACTTGTGAATAGTTCATTGATATCTTTAAGAGCCAGCACACAATCACAGGGGTTTTTTTAATATAAATTGATTATGTAAGCACATTACATAAACATTCTGTTGTTTTATTGTCCCATGTCATACCTGAGGAAGGGAGAATCTCACCATACCTACAGGTGAAGAATGTATTAAAATGATATTTGTCTTTCCGTGAATATTATGCTTCACACAACTATTTAGATGCAGGTGGCACTCTAGGATGCAGAACCAGAACAACATGCAGAAATTGATCAATTTGATCACTTTGTACCATCCACAGCAAAATACTTATTTAATAGCTCCTCCCGTTGCACAATATACTTCTACCAAATAAAGAACAGTTACCAAACACTTGACTTCTGAGGTGCTAAATCACACTTAGCCCTGAGCCATCCAAAAAACAATTCTAAAAGCCTAAAGTGATCACGTTCCTCTTCTTCCTGGGCAAAACCAAATATAAATAAATAAGTAAGTAAATAAAGAAATATTCAAAAGTGAGCAAACAAACAAACAACCAGAGCACTTCTGAAACCCTATAGAGTTTTCCTAACTGATGATATGGAATCATATTGACACATCTGGTTTTTCTTTAGGCTGAAATCTGTGAGTGTTCCCAGAGCCACATTATAAACCTGGAGGTCCCAAACAGGTCCAAATCCCAACTTTTAACCAAGTTTCAGCTTCCTATTTGAAAGTCTATGTGACTTCTTTATGTGGTATATAGAGTATATGATTACCTGTCTCATTTGAATTATTTTGAAGTGAAAGGGAAGGAAGAGGCACTTTTTGTAACTAAGTGTATCACTGTGTTGAGAACTCGGTGTAGCACAATGACACAAATGTTCAAAGATCACGTACAAAAACCTGAGATGATAAAAGGATGTATATATTTCAAGGAAGAAAGAAAGTATTGAAGCAGCAAACTGCAGAATTCCTATGATCGTTTATTCTGGATGTATATGGCTTATTGAGTAAGAAAAAGAGAAGAGAAAATGGTTTTAAAAGATTTTGCCTGCATCAAGTTGTTTGAAATCGCTCTGCTACAATAATATTGTTTTCTCCCCTCTTACTTCTGGAAACAAAAGTTAATTTGGAGAGCTTTCATGACATTCCATTCACAGATTCTTTGGACTAATCACTGTTATTGCATTCCCTGATTTTATACACCTTCAATGCATAGTGAGGAAAGTGGTTTTTTCTGACTACACAGAAACACTGTGGAAACAGACAAGCTTGTATTTGGAAGTGGGATCACTTTCTCCGTTGAAGCAAGTAAGTCCCACTTGTTTTTACTACTAAATTATTTCTTTATTTTGGGTGGACAAAAGGATTGTGTAATATTGCAGCTTAATAAGTGTTTTCTGCTGCTTTGCATCTCTTGAAAATGTATTTTCCAACCAGATGTCTGAGTCCTCACTTCAGATGACAAAACTGTTCAGGAGCAACTAGCCCCACGACCCCTCCTTGCTCTCCAGTAGCTGCACTACTAAATCTAACACTGTATTTGTGGGAATGGTATTTTAGCCTAGCTTTAGTATGAGGTAAAAGTTGTGTGTTTGTTTGTTTGCTTTTCATTCGTGTGACACTAAGGTGCATGGAAATGAGAATGGAGATGTAAAGTGTTTCAGGACAAAAGAGGTCCTATGGAAAGGCAGAAAATATGGGTTTTAGAAACAGCTGCTTGAAATGTGAAAAAGCACTTCATATTTAGAAATGTATCTCTCCTAAGTGTGGTCTTTGTAAGAACATTAATCTTCCCCAGCTTTTGTGAGGCGATGTCAAAATTATGGCAATAGATGAGTTTGTTGGGTTAATTTCTATTGTCCTAAAACATTTCGTTGCACTGTTGCATGCCACCACCTTCCACTTTCCCCAACCCCTGCCCTGATACATATACACAGTTGGCAAGACCCGTGGTTTCCAGATGCTGAAACAATTGTCCAGTGGCATTTTATATCCCTGTGGAGAGCCACTCCCACTCCTCAGACAGGCATGAGACTCTCTGAGGTGCCTGGTCATATCTGCAAGGCCCATACACAGTGATCCTCAAATTCTGGGACATGTTACATGCCACTACATGTCTATCTGGGAGTAAATAAACTCTTACCCATTTCCTGCAGGAGCAGAGGATGCAGATATTGTTTCAAAAATGTAGGGCCACAAGATACTGCCAAATTCCATCAGCTCAACTTAAATCTAGGCAACTGTAACATTGCCAGTTATCAGCACAAAAGGTAAAGTATTCTACCATGATCAACCAACAAAATGTGTTTATTGGTGGGTGAAAGTCTAAATACTACCTTTTCAGAAGAACACAGTAACTCTCAAGTGAGGATAATTTCTCCACGGAGAGTATCTTGTGTGCTTTTTAAATCAATTTTCGCTGAATTTTAGACATGCTATCTGAGTAGTTGCTGTGTGATGACTCTTTTTTCTCAGGAAAGATGTAAAAATTGTCTTTGCCCAAATGAGAATTCCTAATCACATTTCTGTGTCTAAAGACTTAGGAAACAGCCTTTAATCACTACTTAGTTTTTGAGACATCTTCTCCAGAGAATTCAGTAAAAGAATAGTTAGGGAGGTGTTTGGTTCACTCTCTATATACACATAGCTACACGATACAAGCAACTACTTTTAATCGAAACATTAACCACTTGGTATTGACACTAGTGTAAGTGTATGAGTACTTTCACCGTGAAAAGTGTTTAAACAGAACAATCCCTAGTTCACTGAGGAAGTCAAGATGGAATTATAACTAATCATGTCTTTGTAAGTATGATAGTTTGCATCCATATATTAAATGCTTTATGTGTTCAGTTCAGATCTATATCCTCTTTCCCCTGTACAAGCAACAGTGGGGATTTGTGACTTGATATCCCAGGAGTATAAACTGGTGACATTCACTTGACAGTGCTGGGGCCTGGTATAAAGAAGCTTGTTTTGAATGCAGTTGAGCTGCACAAATCTGTCATTCCTGTTGCATTGATTCAAGTAGGATAATTGGCATGACAGTATCTCAGCTCTTTGGCAAAACCAGAAACCACAACTTTTGAAACAGTCCCATGGCTATCTCTTCATCTAAACACAATTAATATTGCTCTTATCAAAGTCTCCAAACTGAGGTGTGCAACATAGGGTAGGGGGACAGAAAACATTCCATTTAAATGTATGAACTGTCAGGGAACAGTGAGGATTGACTGATCTCTGAGAGATGGGAGCTAAGAGTGATAACACAGCCAGAAACCCACCAGTCAGGGCCTGTCCCAATGCCCCTAGTGAATGAGCAGGTCGGGTTTGGGTGCAGCTGAAGGCATGCCCCAGCCCAAAGTATTAATTCAAGTCAGTTCTCAAGTTAGGGTCCAAATCAATAGGGTCCATAGAATCATAGAATTACTTGGGTTTTTAAAGACCATCTAACAATGAGAGATCATCTACTTAGAATGCCCCTAACCACAGGCACAGACAGCTCTAGCTGAATCAGGTTGCTCAGAGCCCCATCCAACTTGGCCTTGAACACCTTCAAGCATGGGGCATCCACAACTTCTCTGGCCAACCTGCTCTAGTGCCTCACCATCCTCATCATAAAGAATTTCTTTCTAACGTCTAAGCTAAATCTACCCTCTTTTAGTTTTAAGCTGTTACTATCACTTCACTCCTTGACCGAGAGTCGTTCTCCAGCTTTTTTGTAGAAGTCCCCTTTAAGTACTAGCAAGCTGCTGTAAGGTCTCCCCAGAGCATTCTCTTCTCCAAGTTGAAGAACCCCAACTCTCTCAGCCTCTCTTCAATAGGAGAGGTGCTCCAGCCCCCTGATCATCCTTGTGATCCTTCTCTGGCCTCATTCCAACAGGTCCTTCTTATGTTGAGGACTCCAGAGCAGAATGCAGTATTCTAGGTAGGGTCTCACGAGAGATTGCCATGGCCAGGAGCAGACTGCGATGCTGTAGGATCTGTAGCTTAGGTGCAGACAAAACACTTTTAGAACTTCAGCTTAAACCAGCTCACATAGGAAGGAGATAGGAGTCAGCTCTGAGTCACAGTAGCTGAACCTCCAGCACAGGCAATACATGTGAACACGGGAGGAAATCGTGATGAACTGGGAATAAACATTCCAAATATCTCTTGTTTTTTTCTGCTAGATTTTCAAAGTAATTGTAGGGGTAGGCTTAATTGAAAGTATATGTGCTTAGTGCAAAAATGCAGTATGGATTTCCTGGAGACTTGTTTCTTTCTGAAGGAATAGGCAGAGAGAAGGCAGAGTAAATGGCTTTTGTGGAATGGCACTAAACTCTATTAGGCACCATAGTTTTGTTCTTTAGGATGGTTCAGCATTCTGCCACAAAATGGTCTCATAATTTGGTAATCTCTCTGGAGCTGAAAGTACTTTTCACTTCTCAAGTCAAGAGAGATTTCTATGCCTGGATCAAATTCTACAAAGAAACATTATGGAAACATTCAAAGAATGGAACGTGGAAAGAAAACCTCCTTAAAACTGAACGTTTGTTAATGAAAATTTAACCTCATCTTCTGTTTTATCAACACCATTTTGTATCTGCAAGAAATCCTGCTCCATATCACTCACTGAAACACTACTGTAGAATGCAGTAACAAACTGACTATTCATACCTATGTTCTTTGGTTAAGCCTTTCAATCTCATCAGGTAAATGATTTTTGCACAAACAAAAAATGACCTTTGTACATATATCTTGTTACAAACATGTAAGGCTGTCCTTGAAAGAAATGTTATTTTTAGGATCTAAATTATTATGAATTCAAAATGAATGTGATAAATTTTGTTGTATTTTTAAAAAGTCATTTAAAGTTGCCCAATTTAAAGAAATTCACATATAGATATGAGTTCTGGTAAAGATAAGCTTAGGAGCCCAAGTGGTTAAAGCCATCAAACAAAATCCCATACTTTTGTTCACTTTTCTTCTTTTATCTGCTCATTGGGAAACAGTAGAAAGAAATAAACACAGAAAGACACTCAGCTGTCAGGGGACAAACATTACTTGACTGTATCTGAACTGCAGACAAGTTAGCTCTCAGGAAAGTATGCAGAAGATAAAGTTATGTTTCCTTTTCAGATGGACAAGAAGATTCTACACCAGAAGTCATTGCACTTAAATCAAAGGAATACAATCAATTTGGCAACATATTGCACATAGCCTGTTTGGCAAGAATGTTCTATCCTAAAAACATCAGTCTTGACGGGCCCAAGGGTGACATTGTGTACGATCTGAAGTCACCTCTTCTCACATCAGAGGGGACATACAGCACTTTGAAAGTAGTTGGAGTAAAATCAGATACAGAGAGGACCTGCAAAACCAGATACAAAGGGAACAAGACTGCAACCAGCACAGCACTGCCAGGTATGAACACAAACTGATTATGTTACATGACTCTTTCAAGATATTTTCTTATCCTTTGAGCACCTAGAAGGAAGAAGTAACTAAGTACAGTCAGGAAGATATTTAGGCACTTAGTTTGGTGGAAATTAGGTATTAAAAGGAACCTAGTGTAGATTATCTTATTACTAATAATAATGTACGCACCAGGATTTTTCTTCTCCAAAGACAAGAAGAAGAAACAATCAACAAAACAACAAGAAACCAAAATCAAAACTCTTAATGTTTGAGTCTAGCTTCATCTGAGGCAAATAGTTCAAGACACAAGTATACAATTAATAACAGAAGGCTTGAAATACCTTATGAAAACAAAAAGAAAAAAAAAGCAGATTTTTTTCTCTAAACCTTTTTTGCTGATTTTTTCTTTCTTTTTTTTTTAATTATTATTTCTTTTTCCTATGGAAAAGGTGCATTTCAAAAAGGAGAGAAAATTCTCAAAAATCCTAGAGGATTTTTCAACAATCACATGTAAAAAGCTAATTTTTCTCTTCACATTAATATCCAAATCAATTATCTGCCTTCTATCTGATACTTTAATTCTGCTTATCAGCTGTTGGGGAAAAGTGTATAGGTGTGCTTCATGTAATTCTTGTTTTACATAGTTTAGATACAGTTCATAGTATCTCTCAATCATTTTACAGAAGAGAAAGCTGGAGAACTGGCAACAGTGAATGCTTGCAATGTTACAGATGCCACTAAAAAAGGTTAGTTGACACAAGCAATAGTATAGTTTATGTACTTTATCAGTAGCAATAAATAAAAATGTGTTGTCTTTGGTACAGAAACATCTGAATTGTAGATACTGGTTGAGCAATGAGCTTCACTCGTGATTCCATAAAAAGACATGAAAAATTGCTTTCTCTGGTGCACAAATGTCAGAATTGGAAGTACTTTTTGAGGAATAATCTGCCATTTCTGGTTAATAGGTTAAATAGATGAAAAAAATTCAACGGGATAAATCAGTAATGGGAAGAGAATTCCTCACTGGGCAGGCATCTCCTCCATTTGTACCTGAAATTGACACATTACTCTGTCATCTTTCTCTGTGTTCTTACTTCCCTCATCCATCTACAATGTGTGAATTTTTATTCATTTATTTTTGTAATTTCAAAACTACAATCTCTTCCTTTCTTCTTCTTGTTTTTTTTAAAAAAGGTATTAAAATGGAGAAAATGAATATGCTGTTCATGGTCATTTTGGGTTTGAGAGTCCTGCTGGCAAAAAGCATCGCTTTCAACACACTCATGAGTATCAGGCTGTTCATCTTCTGAGGTAGGAAATACTCATTCAATGCCTGGGAGCATAGGAGCCAAGGGAAGGGAGTGCAGCCCCGTTGGCTTTTCATCTTTATGTAAACCCACCACAAGTGACATCAGCTGTTCCATTTTCCACTGAATTAGTCAATGTTTCCAGTCACGAGCTCACTGGCTGCTCATCCTCAAGTCGCTTATACAGCAGGCTAGTCCAGAGCACCTCAGGTTATAACACTGGTATAGCACAAAATCTGAAGAAAAGTCCAGATCAGCAAGGACTATAAAGGGGGAAAAGGGGAAGGAAAAAGAAGGAGGGAGAATTTTGAAGATCAAAATAGGTTTCCAGAATGATCAAAAAGATTATTCAGTCCATTCCAAATTAACAGAAATCTCATTAAATAAATGTTTCTCTTTCAGGTACTAGGTAAGTGAGCCAGCAGTGTGCTAAAGAAGAGCAGGAGAGAGCACATAGCAGCATAATTTAAACACCGTGGCTGGACTTTGCTGTCAATAAGCATCTAAAGAATCTCAGAAGCAATGCCTCCCAGTTTCTGTAGAGTTTTGAGACCCATCACTTCATCAAGGTGCTCTTCAGCTAACACCATCCGAAAGCTTTCTTAAACAATTAATACTGTTGAACTCTTATGCTGCTCAGTCTCACTTCTTGTTAAAACAAGTTTTGTGATTTCTTACTCCCAGAAGACATTTCCTTCATCCTTCTGCTAAGCAGGATTATTTAGATTTCCTACTCCTCTATCCACTGCATTGAAGTATCCAAATTTCTTAGTTTAGAAAGCATAAAATAGAGCTTCATACTTACTATGCTTTAAAAATAACATCTCTTGTCATATTGCATTACTGTCTACAGAAGCAATGCCATACTGATAAGGGATTCCAGGCACAGAGGAAACATTGCGTAAGTTAAATTTTTAAAAGACTTTAGTAGTGGTAATTTTCTAGTGTAGGTGAGATCTATTGACTTCTACTGGGCCTGAAGGAACTCACTTTAGACAGGTTTATAATAGGACTTTCACTTGCTTCTCTGGAACATTTTTCTCTTTATTGTGTATGTGGCGCCTGCCTTTTAGGTTTCCTTAATAAAGGTCAGAATAAATTTTTACTATGTTGAAATGCTGTATGGTTTGCACAATGTCCTTACTTCTGAAATTGGGTGGAAATTGTTGAATTGAGTGGAAAATGTCCTTTCTTGTGACCACTGAGAACTAGAAAATCACCTATCACAGAATAGACTTCCCAGAGAATAAACAGGTCTTTTTTGGGTTTTTCCAAAGTATTAGAGAGAAACTGCTTACAGCATCTGAGAGTCTTGAGGAGGGATAAGAAATCAGGCTCTACTGGGTTTTAGTTAATTTTAATTATTCACGCTCCTTTTAAATTCCTCACCTCAAAATTATGGATCATAATAAAAAAGAAAGATGGATCTAAAGAGAAATCAGTTAAGACAGGAGTCAATATGACAATAAAAAATGAAACTACAGACTTCAGAATGTGAGAAAACAGGATACTAATTTTCCACTCACCAATACTGGAAAGGGGCCAACAGGAAATGCTGTGGGTCAATTTGACAGTTGAACTAGCAGTTTGGTTGGCAGTCAAAAACAACAAAACACATACATCCCTCAGTTGACTTTTATCTCACAATTTGCAAGTTGCTGCAGGCTTGAAGGAGGATATCGTGGTTAAACCGTACGGCTAAATCACACTATTCAAGAAAAATTCTCTCTTGCTTTTAAAAACATGTTAACCAATTTCCGAGGGGGAAGGGTATACAATGTTTTTCAGATACTAACTGAGGTACTGCTGGGTCCAAAATAGCCTCAAAAACTCTGCATGGGAAAAATCTGTCTAACTAACCTTGTTAAGTGTAGTCCTTTAAACACTCAGTCCTGTCCAGGAGATGTGACCTTTCTATGATGTCTCTATATCCTGCAGATCTGTGGGTTATGTCCCAGAAGCACACACACAAGTGTGCAGAACCACAGTGGTCATGTTTTTATTTCCTATGTGTCCCAAAGACCAGAAGGACATGTGCAGCCAATTGGACTATTATTGTCCCTCAAAATGATCTCCCTCCTGGCCCAGTTAAGCAGGACATACTTCACTTGTGCAATCTTAGTGACTCAGCCACCCAACCAGATTAGGTTAGACTACTTTCACAGCAACCAGTTTCCACCACATTTCTTCCTTTCCTCTCTGGCTGCTGTGGAATAGTTAATTTGTTTGCAGGTAGTGCCCAGCATGCCAATCCTCTTCTCTCCTCAAGCACAATGCTGTCCTCAGTATCTCCTTAACATCCTTCTATTTGTGGGGAAGCCCCAGGACCAGACTGGGCCATGTAGCGCATGTAGAACAGACCCTGCTGACACGGTGAGCTGCCCTGTGACATCCCTGTAAGCAGTGATCCTTTTTGCTTCTGTGGCTGTTCTCACCCAACCCTGCACAATGACGAGGTTGTAGGCTGAAAGACACAGCTAAAAGCATGTGCGCAGAGATGTTTCCATTGAGAGTGTCAGACAACAGTCCATACCATTTACATCATGTTCATGACACATACTTTCCTATATATTCCAGTTAATTACCATCACCTTTCCTACTTTTCAATATATATACACATATATCGTTGTACTGGGACTGATGCTCTTTAATATCTTCATTAATGACATCAACAAAGGGACTGAGTGCACCCTCAGCAAGTTTGTGGATGACATCAAGCTGTGTGGTGCAGCTGGCACTCCTGAGAGATGTGATGTCATCCAGACGGAACTAGACAGGCTTGAGCAGTGGGCTAAGGAGAACCTCATGATGTTCAACAAAGCCAAGTGCAAGTTCTGCACCTGGGTCACAGTAACCTCGACTACNTTTAGCAGGGTCTGTGGTGATAGATCAAGGGGAATGGCTTCAAACTAAAAGAAGGGAGATTTAGACTGGATACAAGGAAAGTTTTTTACACTGAGGTTAGCGATGCATTAGCTTCCACCTTTGGGTGGAAGCCCCATCCCTGGAGACGTTCAAGGTCAGGTTGGACCAGTCTCTGAGAAACCTGACCTAGCTGTAGATGTCCCTGTTCATTGCAGAGGAGTTGGACAAGATGGCCTTTAAAGGTCCCTTCCAAATCAAACAATTCTGTGATTCTACGGTTCTACCTAGACCAAGGAAGAAGCAAGAGTTAAAGTGCAAGGTTGCTAGAGGTGGCTGTAACCACTGCAATCCAGGACAGCCTGGAAGGAGTGAAAAGCAACCTGGGATTCTCCCCTTCTCTCTTAAAAACCAAGTTTGGATTTCTGAGACAGTGCTCTGTGGCAGAAAGGAGTTCCTGCCCATTTAAAAAATTTTCATTTAGGACTGAATGGACTCCAGCAAGAATGCTGATTGTACTGGGTAGATGGAGAGCATTGTGTTGAGTCGCACTTCTGAGCAGCACAGGAAGGGGACGCTGCGTTGTTTTCAGTTTCTAGGAGTCTGTTCTGGCATCCTGTCCTGCCATCTGCTAAGGGTGCCTTTTTCCCCCAGGCTCAGTATTT
>WBMW01002741.1:84404-124089 GCA_013396635.1 Penelope pileata | reverse complement strand
CTGTATTACTGAAATTACAGCCTGAGGAATTTGCCCCACTAGCATTAGCACTGTTTGACCAGCCAGAGTCTGACCTGTGAAAGCAAAAGAGACTGCTGTTGCCTTGGGTGGATATTGGCAGGTTACCGTGACCACACTGCAGGGGAATCTGTGCCCTGCAAGAGCTGTGTGAAAGCAGCCAGCCTGAAGGTGACAATTTCCCAAGACAGAACATCTCATCTCCCCAGACACCAGATCAGGTATAAACACAATTCTCCTCTGATACACAAAAGTATGATTACAGTTTCTGGAATTGCTCCAGTGAGAGTATTGATAGCTTTCCCCTGCAAAGGAAATGCAGCTCATAGCAATGCCTTCTCCCTTTCTTGCAGCACACTGTGCCTAGGAGCTCCCTCAGGTGTGAGTTGTTTCACCCAACACACGTCCCTGCAGCCCAGCAGGGCTGGACCCACAAGCAGCTGCGCAGTTGGTGCTTAGCCCATTGCCCATCCATAGCCACAAGGAAGGTGCTCCTCTCCCTTTGCTCAACTTCGGGGCTTGACTCAAGCGGTGTTTTCAGAGCTCACAGAACCGAGCAGTAACTGCTCTGAGCAACCCACTTACCCCATTTTAGTGGTTGATGTCATCATCCTGGATTGGGAAGAAATAGGTTCTACTTCTGGGATACACAGCAAAAATTCAAATCCTCCTCTGCCCAGAATATACAGCAATGGGTGCATCTGGGATGCCTACTCATCCATGTACAAAATACATCTAAATTCTAATATCTCCAAAGTCTCTAAGCCCTAAAGTTTAAACTCAAATTAATTGGGACAGAGAGAGTGAGTCTCTGGGGAGTGAATCACTCTAGGGTGATTTATAGTACAAAATCCATAACCGTCATTGATGCCCAATCCCCCAAACGAGTTACAACCTGTGGCTGGGGGCCATGGGACCTCTTCTGTTCATTCCTTTCAACACTTACTTTCCCCACACAAAGCAGGACAGTTTCGGGGGCAGAGAGCAGAAGCCTTTCCCTGCTCGGGCCCCGCAGGGGCAGCAGCACTGGGCAGAGGGCTCAAGGGTGGCCCAGTGCCTGCCCTGCCCGCCTGGAGCACCCGCTGCCAGGGACGCGGCCAGCTGGCTCGGGAGAGCAGCTGTGTGCTGGAACACATCCACGGCTGGAGAGCCTGGGCTGAGGGCAGCTCCCCTGGTAGAAAGGGATTCTCATGTGAGAAAGAGATAGGGGTCAAGGCTGCACTCTGAGGCAGTTCCCCGCTCTTCTTTTTTTACGTAAGGAAAGATCATTAATGGTTTTCAAAGGTCTAGCGTAACACTCAACCAGCAAGCAGAGCTGCAGCTGGTATAAGGCTTTCCAAAGAACCAATGTTTGTCTCACGTGGGCTAAGGTGTGAATGTCCCTTGGGACACGGCGCTGTGCCTCGGCAGGGCCGCACAGCTGGCCCTCCTCTGCTGCCGGGCAGGGCACAGCGAGGAGCGGTGCTCAGGGCACGGCTGCACGGCCAGGGGCTGTGATGGAGAAACCACTCAGGGGCTACAAAAACCAGGGTTTTTCTGCCTGTCATGGCACCAGAACAGAGCAGTGAGATAAACGAAACTTCATTTTTTCCTCACCATATGGCTGTTGGGAAATTTTTCATAATCACAAGTGATCAAGGTGGTGCCGTGCCTCATTCAACACACCGTGCCCAAAATCTCTTGGCTTGCTCCTCTCAACAGCCAGAGAAATATAGTGTTCTGCTGCTCAGGTTTTAATTTTGCAGCCTTGTATCCCATCGCAAGTCTGGGCTGGCTTAATGAATTCCAATGAGGCTGCGGCTTAATGTGGCAGCCTGGTAGGAACAGACTGAAGGGAAGGAAGAGATTTAACAGCCATGGCCCAGGTACTAAGCTGCTAATGAAGAACGCTTGTTATTACTCATTTGCATAGCATAAAAACGAGATCCTGGTCCAGGCTTAATAAATTCCTCCTCAGATGAAATAAGATGGTTATAGCCATTTCTATAAAAATGTCAAAGCCGTTCTGTGAAGCAAGTGTTCCTTCTGAGCATAAAATATGGTCCTAAGACTTCATACAGCATCTTGTGTCACGACGTGGGCTTTGCTGAGGTGCTGCTCCGGGAGGGGAGCTGGGCTGGGGGGCAGGGCAGGAGCGGAACTCGAGGAGGAGCAGGCACAGAGGAGTGCCCCAGGTGTGGGTCTGTTCCAAAGACACGCCGCTTCTTCTCGTTTGAGAATGTTTCCTCCCTGTTTTCCCTCAAGGAGCAATAAGCCCAAGATTCAGCAATAAGGACAATGGGCAGCTCCCTGCTGGAGGGTGGAAGGATGGAGGGAGTGCCTGAGCAGCAAACAGCAAACCCAGCCCTGAGCTGTCAGTTTGGGGGCCAGATCCAACTTACGGGCCAGGTGCAACTCACGGGAGGCAGACTCAGCTTCCCGAAGACAACTGGTGTTGATGCACGTGGAAAAAAAATCCCTGCAGCAGTGGGATGACGTGGCTGTGAGCAGCCTGAGCGCGAGGAGCTGGGGGTGGTTTTGAGCAGTCTCCACGCAGCTCATCTCCAGTGTTCCCCCAGGAGAGCAGCAGTGCCCCATCCCCAGGGCAGTGCCCTGCCTGGCTGGCAGCAGGGCTCTGGTCAGCTGAAGTGCAGCTCAGCTGCGGCTCCTGCAGATCCTGTCTGTGTCAGAAATATCAATTATTTTCCCTCAATATGCTTTTCTTACTTCAAAACGTTCAGGCTCGGGCATCATGTTGACCTTGGAAGAGGCATCACACCGCAGCAGGAATGTGAATGCTATTGGCAGGTACTTTTCAAGAAACTAGCCTCGATGCCAGAAGCAGTGTAAGTGCAAATTCAATGCTCCTTCTGGGTTAAATTAACCTCTGAAAAAGCAGGAACTGCTGCAGAGCTCAGCCAGCAGCTTGAGGAAGCTCAGATTTCTGCACCCAGCACCCCGCTGTGCTGTGTCAGCACTTCTACGAAAGGGCAGAAAGCAGCAAGCGGCCGGACCGTGCCTGCCCTGCTGTGGGCAGGTATTAGCACAGCCTCTTTGCAATAGCTTCTGCAAAGCTTCAGACTTCGGAAAGACAAACCCTGAATGTTACTCACAAACTGCATCGCACGCATGTGCCCATGGAAACGTATCAGTGGTTTCACATCCACCCCCCCGGGTCCCAGAACAGCAGGGGATCGGAGGATCAGAGCAGCAGGCAGAAGCCTGCTGGCACAGCCAGCCTGGCTGTCCCCCACAGCCTGAGCCCTGCAGATTCAGCACCTTCCACTCTGCAGGCTTTCGGTTCACAAAGTCCGCGTGATGTAACACAAAGTGCAGACATGGCTGCTTTTCTCATGCTCTTGTACGTAAGAGATAAGAGGCTGGAGCTTGTGTGACGCTTCCCTGTGCTGGGCTGGGATCTGCTCAGCACAGCTGTGTTTCTGCACTGGAGCTCTGGTGGCAGCAGCAGCCACCCACTCAGCTCAGCTTCCATGGGCCAGCATCTCCAGCAGAGCCCCTAGGCTGCATTTCTAAAGCAGTGTGCTCCCCAGCGGTGTGCTGGGGTTGCACAGGCGACGGGGGATTTGCTGGAAGGTGACCCACTGGCCAAACCTTGGAAGCCTGCACTTTGTGGGGCTTTCAGGACATACTCATGGGAGCCAGGGATCCCAGGGGGGCTTGAAAACCTGTGGCCACTCTGCAGGGCTTGCCTTCAGAGGGGACAATGTCCTCAGTTGCCTCGCTATTTTCCTTCCTGCTGCCTCCTCTGGTCCCCAAGGTTTCTGCAGGGAGCAGCCCTCCCATACATGCTTAACTGCACCTAGTTCAGCCGTTCCAGCTGTGTCTGATGGAGGGGAGTAAATGCCACCTGTCCAGGAAGCTTTGCTTCTCACCATGAAGACTGAATTGCTCCGAAGTTTCTCCCAAATCCATCAGCCTTTGGAGCAGCCTGGCCAGACAGCGCAGGAGAAGAAACAGATCTGTGTCCATTGCTATCAGGGCATCTTTCTAACGAGCAGTCGATTGCGGCTGACAGCAGGGCACTCCGTCCGCGCGGGAGAATCGGAGAGGCAGAGAGAAGCACCTTTGAAGCCAAGGCTTTGCTAGCAAAATGCTCTTCTTTGTAAAGAAACGTTTCAGCCGTCAGATTCAAACCCAGGGAGGCTGAACAGCTCTCATGTTGCAGTCAGGGAGTATGCACAAGAGCTGAATGGGAATAAATACTCACCACTGTGAGCAGCAAATTACCAACATCCAATCTCAGTTGGTACTTGGGCTTTAAATACATTTTAATTAAAGAAAATGTAGAAATAGTGAGTACTTAGTGTTTCTGTAATGCCAATATGGAACATCATTTACGGATGTGCAGGGACATGTGATACAATATATCTGGAGATTGAATTTATTCCCGATTTATGGTCATGGGTGCAGAACAAGCCTCACATCCTTACTGTGCAGCTGCTCCGTTCCCTGCTCCTTCCCCACAGCGGTGCCCAGGGGCTGGCTGCTCTCAAGGCGTGTACCCTGCTGAGAGACAGGCTAGTCAAAAAGGAAAGTCAAGCCATTTTCTCTAGTCCCTGAGCTCACTCTCAGGTGTCACAATACCCCAATAACGGGAGGAGCATCCTGCACCAGCACGGAGCCCTTTGGGAGGAAAGGCTCTAACAGCTCTGTGTGCACCTGCAAGCACTGCACCCTCCTCATCACACCAGGATTTCAGCAGAATTTTGGAGAGTACATGGTTGTGGCCTATGGCCAATGCCCACAGCTGGTAGGAGAACTGCCCAGGTGCAAAGCAAGCTGTGAGTTCGTCTGGAATATTTCCTGCACAGCAGACAATGCTGTGCACTTCGGTGTGCTTATGTGGCTGATTTTGAGCAACGTGAGGAACTGTAAAAAGAAAGCTGAAGATTTCCCTGTATAGTCACAAGCTATGAGTGAAAATCAAAAATCAAATCCAAAAGCTGTGAGTCAAAGGAAAGGTTCTCAGGCTGTCTCAGAGCTTGGAAAATCTTCCCAGGGAAACTGCAGGGCACCAGCAGGACAGGTGCTCTGGGTTTGGCTGCAGAACGTATGTGTGCCTGTTTGAAACAGATACATGTTTCTTTAAAGTGAGGTACAGCGGGACTGGGAGACTTCTGGCCTGAGTTTTATTCCTATCCATCATTTTAATCAATAACAGCATGATGACAGCCACTTGGACCCATACAAGAGCCCCAAGGGGCCTTCCCCCCTGCCCCCAGGAGCTGCCCTGTGTCGTGCAGCGCAGTGCAGGCTGCAGCCACAGCCTCCATACCCCACTGGCATGGCAGCTCTCAAGAGGGAATAGCCCCATTGATGAGAGCTGCAGAAGGTTCCTCCTCGCTGTTCACCCCCTGGGGCAGGATCACAGCAGCCCAGCTGGGCTGGCCAGAGGTGTCACAGCCGCCCTGGGCCCGGGCTCTGGCAAGGAGCAATGGCAGCGGCTGGGAGGTGAGGTGGGGGTGTCAGGACGCTCTGTCTGCCAGTCCCACAGTCCTGCACCCCGTGCCCCCCCCCACAGACGAGCAGCAGCATATCCCTTACAGGAGGGAGAGCACGGCTGCAGCTACACCTCCTCCACCTTCCAGGCACTTATCAGCCACTCTCCCTAAAGCAGAGGGTTTGTGGTGTGCAGGGAGAATAAATCATCTGGGACACATTTAGGGATGTCCTGCACTCCCTCACCACTCCCCCAGGAAACAGAAAGTGGAAAAGCTAAAATAAATTGGAGAGATGAGCAGTAATTTATTCTCCTGTCTGGAAAAGATAATTTAACTACTCAATTAAATATTGCCTAGAGCCATGCTATTACAGTTGCACATCCCATCTGCAATACAGACGGATCTCGGTCTCTCATTACTGGCCTTCTTGCTGCCTGGTACTTAAAAATTCTACTTTAATTAGATGACACCTTCCAGAAGTGCTGAGCTATTGGCATACGACAATTAGAATAATATCTAGGAATTTCTGCCATCCAAGAAACCTTCTTTAGGAAGCATATGTTTTCTTACGTACAGTAGCAGGTTGCAAGCAATACGGAACAAACGATGCTATTTCTTGGCTCGGGTTGTTTTGAAGCACAGGGCTTCAATCTGAGCTCCTTTCTCTCTCCCTCTTTTTTTCAGTAGTTCTCACCCAAGACCATATCAGTTGTTTGTACAATTTAGTTTTCATGGATTTCTCTGAAGTGTTGATCCAATATTGAAATAGACTGCTTTAATACTGAATTAGGAAGCAAGTACCCCCATTGTGAGGAGCTTTAATTCTGATTGCAGTTATTACAGCTAATTATAGCTGTCTTGAAACAATCCGGTGCAGTGGAGAGGTTTGTGTGCCGTGCTGCAGGGGCAGGCAGCTCTCTGCTATACCAAAACACGCCCTGTCCTTCCCCTGCCCAGCTTACGGCTGCTGGAGCGCTGGGACGGCACAAGCACGCGCCCGAGGTCTTGGTTGCAGAAGTGCTGCCAAGGAGGTGGCAGGGGGCAGGAGCCCAGCCTCACCTCACAGCCAGCTCCAAGGGCAGCCCCACTGCAGGCAGCAGCAGCATGCTGCGGGCAGCCCCTGCAGCCATTGCCCCTAACCCCATGTGTGTTAATGTCCCCTTTTCTTGCATATGGGATCCGGGAGAAGGCAGGTGAGGAACTCTGCCAGTGAGCAACACAAGCCATGAACAAAGGCTGGGTTCTCCGCTCCCCCCACTCCCCTATGCCTCACCCCACCAGCAGCCCACCCGCTGCGCAGTGACGAGGTGAGGTGTGCAGCACGCTGTCTGGAACTCACTGATGTCCTTGGACCAGCTCTACTGGTTCCTCCGTTTGTTTTGTCAGATGGCTTTCCATCTCTTCACCCCCTATCCACCTCCACCATCTGCCAAAGGCTGCCATCTGCTGAAAAGTTTGGGGGAATTTACATGTGATGGAGAATTTTGCACCACAAATACAGCTGAGTGAGGTGGATCTTTTTGCATTCACGTGTGCTTGGAAAAAGCACTTCATGCTGCAGATCCCCGCGGCAGGGCTCCTCGGGAGCTGCATCTTCCAGGCTCAACTGGGAACCACCTAATCACCGCTTTAGTCACTGGTTTGCGGTATTTACTCTTACCCTTGGCAAGGATGAGGGATTTCCTCTCAGCGCTGCACAAACACAAGAAGGAATCTGTAACTCAGGGCAGTACCTCCTATGGGCACTGCTCGCTGAGGGCTCCACAAAACCCCACCAAGGCAAAGCCGGGAGAGTGACTTCTCTCAACCAGCTTCACCCACTGTATAAGAAAGGCCTTAGAGATCAAAATACATATGTGTGTGTATATCTATACACAAAATCCCAAAGATAATTCCTTCACGGCTAGATTTGGAACAGAAGCTCCCTGCATATCTCAGATCCCTGGGTACGTATGCAGATGTTTCAGCCATATGCATCGACATACGGCGTGCTCTTTGCAGTAACTAGTCTTGTGTCCTGTGAGAGGCTACAAAACCATGAGAAGCACAGACACGGAGTGTCCCAGCCTGCTTGGGATGGAGGGGACATCTCTGCTGCCCTTGTGCCCCCTGCAGACCAGCTGCCCTGCAGCCATCCCCCCCTACCCTCCCCCCAGAGCAACCTGGGCTCTGCAGAACACTCTCCATGCCAGTGGGCAGTGCCTCACTCCTCGTGGGCACGCTGCTGCCCCTGGCCAGGATGCCTGGGGAGGGTCCCTGGCACCTCACAGCTCCTCCTCACCTCTCCGGGGCGGGGGGAGCTCCTCCATCAGCAGGAGCCTCATCGCAGCCCTGCTGTCAGCACACTGCCTTAGCGGGAGCCGCCTTCCATCTCTGCCCAGCAGCCAGGTGTCTGATCACGGTGCTGGTGCCTCTGGAAGATTGATAGCAATAAATCAAGTGCTGCTCACTGCTCCTGCTGCTCAGCTCCCCTCCCTGCCCCGCACATCCCTGAGGGCAGGCGTCAGCTGCACCCCCTGCCAGGCAGCCCCAGCAGCCAGCCCTGCTCCTTTCTGGCGGCTTCTGCATTTGGGAAAGTTGTCTGTAGGGCAAAGAGATTTTTCTGGATGCTGGAAGAAAAGACCCTAGCTCAGATGAAATTCAATACAAGCACTTGAGATTGAAAAGGTCACGGCTGTTAGGCTGGACAAAATTTAATTCCTTCTGGTTAAAGCTGTGGAGTGGGAAGGAGAAGTTTGGGGAATCCAGGCTGACTTGCAGGAAACATGGAAACAGCCCCAGAGGATATCTAACCCTACAGAACAAAAAGCAGATCTGCGTGCTGCACCACATGATGTCACAGAGAGGTTTCAGCTCAGTACAAAATTCCCTGAAAAGAATAATCAGAGTAACAGCTGGGACAGGGGAGGGCTCAGTCCAACCACGCTGGATGGCCGCGTGCCTCACGTGGAGGCACTGAAGCCCCCAGAGCCCAAAGCTTCCCTTCCCATTTCCATCACGGAGCTGTCATTGAACCAGGTATGCTCAGAAGGTAGAGGGGGATGGTTTTGACTGCTGTGGCAATCAGAAAGCAGATCTCTTTTAAACGGAAGCTTCTCTGGATGTTTTGGGTTGCATAACAGTTAGAATTCAGCACGTACATCCCACTCCACAACGCAAACTCTGGCTGCCAGCATCCCTGTGGCTCAGGGCTCCATTCCTACTCGCTCTGCACAACAGCGATTGCCAATGCTTTGCTCTACACAAAAATACTTTACCAACCCCTTATACACAAAACTGTCATTTGCAGTACAAATATGAACTGGAGTACAAGTGGAGCAATAAAAACCATGAATTATTGAGATTTTGGTTCTTCAAAGAACTGCTTTATTCACTGCAAATCTGGGGGCACTCCTCACAGAAGAGTTTGTCTTCTAAATGCCTCTCAAAAGTAGGAATTATTCAAATAATGTGGCTCTCTGGAAAGACACAACTACTTCAAATCCCTGCTGGAAGCTTATTGCAAGAAACTTTGGTGTTTCCATGCAGGAGAGAATGTTTGTTTGGAAGGGAAAAAAAAAAAAAATCAGGGCTGCGAAGTTATGAAAGGATAAAAGCTGCTTGTTTGGGGGTTCTGGTTCCCAGCTCCTTGTGTGAGTAACAATACCACATCTGCAGAGCAAAGCCTGGCTGTGAAGCCCTGAGCCTCTGCTCGCTCCCTCTCTCATCCCAGCATGGGAAGGAGCTGTGGATGGCACTGAGCTGCAAATCAGTTCTGTGGTTGTTTGAGAGCACCAGGGCAGCCTCCACCCTCCCCAGCCAGCCCTACAGCCCCCGCCCTGCCCCAGGCACCCACCTCAGCGGTTGTGGCCTCAGGGTCACCATCGCAGCCTTGGGTCCCTGCACCCACACCAGCAGCTCTGGCTGAAATCAACAGGCAGGATCCTGCTGTCAGGTGGGCAAATTGCTTTTAAAACAAGAGCAACAGCTCAGTAGAAAACACAACAGCACTTCCATCATCCCAGGCGCTCCTGCGCTGCTTTGGGCTGTCCTGTGGTAGGCTCTGACAGCTCACATCCATGCGTCTGCTGGGGGCACGCGGCCTCTGCTGAGGGAAAGGCGCTTGGAAGGGAATTGGCAGGGGCTGGGGCCAGGTCCTGGCACAGGGGGTGGGTGCCAGCTGCAGCTGCTGGAGCTGAGGCAGCTTCATCCCCGTGCACCCATGGGAATGTGCTGCACACACAGGAGGGTGGCAGTGCCCTGACCCCTGCCGCTGAGACAAAGCTCATCTTGCTGCACTGTGCCTTTGGGAAGCAGCATGTGCACCTGGAGCAGAAGGGCTCGCCGGGAGCCAGTGAGCTCCTCCAGCTCCCTGCTCCTGACTGCCCAGTGCCCGCCCGGTGCCCGCAGCCGTGTGCAGCCACCAGGTGGGACCAGCAGGATGCTCCAACCTCATCTCCTTCTATGACTGAGTGACCAGACTGGTAGATGAGGGAAAGGCTGTTGATGTAGTCTACCTAGACTTCAGCAAAGCCTTTGACACGGTCTCCCACAGGATTCTCCTGGGGAAACTGGCAGCCCGTGGCCTGGACAGGTACACTCTTCTCTGGGTAAAGAACTGGCCAGAGGGCCGTGCCCAGTGGGCAGTGGTTAATGGAGTTAAGTCCAGCTGCCATCCCATTACGAGTGGTGTCCCCCAGCGGTCGGTACTGGGGCCCATCTTGTTTAATATCTTTATTGATGACCTAGATGAGGGGATTGAGTGTGCCCTCAGTACGTTTGCAGATGACACCAAGCTGGGAGGATGTGTCGATCTGCCTGAGGATAGGGAGGCCCTGCAGAGGGATCTGGACAGGCTGNTGAGGGGTCTGGAGCACAAGTCTGATGGGGAGCGGCTGAGGGAGCTGGGATTGTTCAGTCTGGAGCAGAGGAGGCTCAGGGGAGACCTTATGGCACTCTGCAACTGCCTGAGGGGAGGCTGTGGTGAGGAGGGGGTCGGCCTCTTCTCCCAGATAACTAATGACAGGACGAGAGGGAATGGCCACAAGTTGCTCCAGGGAAAACTTAGATTAGATATAAGGAAAAACTTTTTCTCCGAAAGAGTGGTCAGGCACTGGAATGGCTGCCCAGGGAGGTGGTGGAGTCACCGTCCCTGGCGCTGTTCAAGAAGCGTCTGGATGAGGTGCTAAGGGATATGATTTAGTAGCTTAGTGGGTAGGGATGGTGATAGGAGGACGGTTGGACTAGATGATCTTGTAGGTCCTTTCCAACCTAGTGTTTCTATGATTCTATGATTCTATGCTCCCCGGGGGGATGTGTGGCCCTCACTGCTCCTGCACAGCAGCACAGAGGGCTGCCAATAAGACACGGCTTTACATGGCCTTCAAGGACACCTTTCTGACAGCAAATCCCACTGAGAGCAACGTCTCATTTGTTTCCCACAAGCAACATCTCATAGCTGACCTGCAACAAATGGAAGAAACAGCTGGAAGAGCAGATGTATAGGCCCTTGGACTCATTAAAATTGGTTTCCAACAGTTAATAATTGAGTTTAACATTTTCTCCACTACAGGTTCTACCCTGATGAGCCTCAGATGAATGATCTTCCTGTTCAGTTGATCTGAAGGTTGTTTCCATGGGCATCAGCAGCCCTTGCCCACACGAACACACAGAAACTCTTCTTCGCCACCAGATCACTGCCAGAGCAGCAGCCCTATGAGCAGCTCCCGCAGTGAGATCAGTGATTTTAAATGCCTTGCTTTGATCCTGCTGAGTCCTCTCCTAGCTCCCAGCTTCGGTTTCTTCACAGCCAACAGTATTTTATAAGCACAAATACGTATCTTATTTTCTTCATGCAGCCTTCCTCCTTCCTCCACAAGCCCACCTGTCTTGCTGCCGCCTCCCGAGCCTCACCCCATCTCCATCCTCCTGCTCTGCAGCACAGCCCCCTCCGCACGTGGCCGAGCCATGAGCCGGGGGCAGAGTCCTTCCGAGAGAGCTTCGAACCTGCTGGGGAGAGCAGATGAGGACGAGGATAACGGCAGGTTTAAGAGATGGCGCGGGGGAAAGACAAGACCTGTCCCCTTGGAAAAGTTACAGCTTCTGTCCCACTGCAGACCCACACCAGGGACAGCTGAGTGTATCTCAGTTTTGGGGACAGCGGCTGAGGCGGAGGAGGCAGTCCAGCGGCAGGACGCAGCCCCCGGGGGGGTCCCTGGGGCCGAGGCTCCTCGGGGCGGCTCCACCGAGTGCAGGGCAGCTGCTGTGTGCCCACCTCCCTCCTCCCGTTGGTGCAAAGCCCGGTGCCAGCTGTGCCCCTACCCTGCTTCTCCTGGCTAACGACAGCAGCAGCGGGGAAGCTGCTGGCAGCCAGAGGACACCAAGCAGCTGGGAGTTCCTATTTCCTTTCTGTTCTGCTTACTGTGTTTTAACATACGGAATCCAAAGAACGAAATCTTCATTCCAGCAGGACAGATACATGACACGTTTCTGGGCTTACTGACAACCTTAACCCAGTGCTAGCGTAATTATTTATATTTTGGCATTCTAGAACAAGAACAAAGCAAGTCAATGACCCCTGTTTGACTCTAAATTGTTTTCTCTACATTGTCAAAACACACAGATTTAGAAAGATAATTACCTCATTACTTCTGGGTGACAATCTCAAATTAAACTACAACCACCATGATCCATCCCTCTGCAGCTGAAGTCACCCCAGACGCACACAGCCCGGAGGATGGCTGCAGGGAGGCACAAGGAAGGCCCACGCCGTGCAGAGGGGCACCAGGCACAGAATCGTGGAGCAGCTTGGATTGAAAGGAGCCTTAAAGACCATCCAGTTCCAGCCCCCTGCCATGATAGCAAGGGAGAGGCTGGCAACTTGGATTTGCTGGGGAGCCTGCCAGAGGCTAACACCAACGCTGTGCTTGGATGTTTGCTGGAGATCTGGCTGTCTCACACACTCTCTGCCTTTCCCATGGAGACCTAAGCTGCCTGGTGAGCCCAGCGCAACACCTCGCCCCGAGCCGTGCCTCCAGCAACACCCGCCTGTTCCATCTTGCTCTTGCTTTCTACCAGGCAAATCCCTCTTCCTTGTTGTTTCTGCAGTGGGTCATCACCAAGGAATGTTCAGTCATCCTTTTACCAGTGAGAAAACATCACCTGCTCTTGCTTGTGTCACCAGGCCCATAACCCCACCTGCACAGCTGCAGCCCGGAGCCCTGCATGGGTTGCCCCGAGCCCAGCTGGATGCCATGCCCAGGCTCCTGCCTTCCTGCCTAACACGTGGGCACGCGTTGTGCTCCCTGTCGGCCTCAGCCTGCTTCCTCTCTGCCAAAAAGTGCTGAAATGGAAGGTGACAACCCACTAATGGAAACAACTCGTCGACCCCCAGACCTGCACTTGTAGCCTCAAAATCCAGTGAAGTGCCAACGGTAAGGGGAGGAATAACTGCACGCACCAGTAGAGGTTGGGGGATGACCTGATGGAGAGGAGCTCTGCAGAGAGGGACCTGGGGGTCCTGGTGGACAACAGGTTGGCCATGAGCCAGCAGGGTGCCCTGGGGGCCAAGAAGGCCAATGGGATCCTGGGGTGCATTACAAAGAGCATTGCCAGCAGGGCCAGGGAGGTGATCCTCCCCCTCTGCTCTGCCCTGGCCAGGCCTCAGCTGGAACCCTGTGCCCAGTTCTGGGCTCCCCAGTACAAAAAAGACAAGGACCTGCTGGAAAGAGTCCAGCGGAGGGAACAAAGATGATAAAGGGCCTGGAGCATCTCCCTTATGAGGAGAGGCTGAGAGAGCTGGGGCTGTTCAGCCTGGAGAAAAGAAGGCTGAGAGGGGATCTGATCAATGTCTACAAATATCTAAAGTGTGGGAGGGAAATGGACATGGGCAATCTCTTTTCAGTGGTGTGTGGGGACAGGACAAGGGGCAATGGCCACAAACTGGAGCACAGGAAGTTCCACTCCAATATGCACAAGAACTTCTTCACGGTGCGGGTGACGGAGCCCTGGCACAGGCTGCCCAGGGAGGTGTGGAGTCTCCTTCCCTGGAGATATTCCAGACCTGCCTGGACGCCCACCTGTGTGACCTGCTGTAGGGAACTGCTCTGGCAGGGGGGTTGGACTCGATGATCTCTAGAGGTCCCTTCCAACCCCTGCAATTCTGTGATTCTGTGATTCTGTAACCTTGCCTGACTCGGAGTTCACAGACATTCTGTGTGATATACGCTTCTCTTTGTTTTTCCCATTGTCATTATGGAGTAATTTGAAAATAATCCAGGTACATTTTATTCTAGGTAAAAGCCAGCAGCTCCCATTAACACAGGCAGGCATGGTATCTCTGCCAGGACAAAGCCGGTTTTGGTCTGGGCTTTTTTCCAATAGAAAATGTATTGTTTCTGTTGCTCTGGGTCCACATGGAAGCCAATATGAGCCAGTTCTCTGTATTTATGGTGCCTGATTTAGCCCCTACCATTATATATTAATGCAGGCTGCCACTTAGCCAAGGCCAAGATTTAAGGTGTTATTGTGCTCTCCTCAGCTGCTAACTCTCCCCTGAGCGTTCCTGCAAGCACTGTACAAATCAGGCGGTCCATCACTCGCAGGAAGGGGTGCTCAGGGCTCCCAGCAACTTTGCTACATTTCCCCGTGCCCTGAGATCTTTGTTGATGTCTGCAATGAAGGGAGGGCAGGGAGGAGGCTCCAGCACCTGTGGTGCTGCTGGTGGCCACCTCCTGCCCTGCAGTCAGACCATGGGGAGCATCAGCACTCACCTGCTGCCCCTTGATGGATAAGTAACATTGTGCTCAATTTTTTGTTGTTGTTGTTTCCCTTCAGCTTTTTTGTTTTCTTTTCCTTGCTGTACCAACAGATTTTCTGCTTTCTTCCAATATCCTTAAAAAAACTTGTTCAAAACAGGGAAATGTCTTTATTAATCTGTTAAATACTATCAGCTTTTTTTTTAACTATGAAGCAATACAGAAGTTTTCTGCAGGGGAACCCAAGAGAAGGTAGATCAGGTGAAATCACTGGGTATGGTGGTCTTGGAATCTTTTCCTAAGACATGGCCACAGTCCTTAATTAATGAGGGATGAGGGAGAGATCGTCCTTCCCAGGATCACAGTGGGTTTGAGGGACCTGAACGTCAAGGAGAAATGAGCTCCTCTTGTTCTTCTAGTACCTTCAGCTTTTGCTTTGTTGTAAGCTATAATTATCTGTTTCAGTTTCGCCAGTTACACTCCTGATGAGTGAAACGAATGAGAAATCGTCACGTTCCATTACACTATCAGCAATTTAGTTCTGATTAAAATATTCTCTGTTGCAAAACCAGGCTTGCATTGTACCTGTCACTCCTTTAACTTTCAAAAATACAATGAAGAAATATCCAAGCAGTGCTGCCCAAAGAGAGCACCTTACAGATTTAGCAAGGATGAGCATAATTCTCATGCCCTAAAGCCACCCATTTAAGCAGTTGCTGATCTGCAAATAAAATCCATAATGACTTTTAAAATGTTGCTGAAATTAGTGCTTGGTTATCAGCCCTCCTTTGGGAGGTCAGATCGCGTGTTTGTTTGACTCATTCACTTTGCAAGGCTTTGAATGAAGGGCCTGGCAGTCAGGGCTACTGAGGTCAGCAGACATTTTAATTTGGAGAAGAAAGAGAGTGGAAGTCTGGGCCAGGTGTAAACGAGCCACGTGAAGTGCCACAGGAAAACTTCAGCAGCGAACATACCCGAGGGACACGGGAGTTCTGCAGCCCTCCTCCTTCAGCCAGAGCTGCTCCTCCATGTGCCAGTGGCAGCGGCACAGCCCTGGCTCCAGCCCTGGCTCCAGCCCTGGCTCCAGCCCTGGCTGGCTGTGCAGCAGAGCCAGGCTATGCTGCTTGCTCCTGTAGTCCTCGGCCAGGCTCGTTGCCTCCCGGCTGAACAGGGCCGCCACGCTTCACAGCCACAGGCACCAACTGCATCTGCACGGTGCCAGAGGAGCGGGAGAGGAATGTGTTTGAGTTCCCAACTGCATTACGCTGCTTGCCTCTGCTATCAATTCATATTAGGTGTGGTGAAGCTATGGATTTAAAATCTTCATTCCTCTTCTTAAGAAGAAAGGAGTAAAGGTGGACTTCGAAGGGGAAAAAACCTTTTCATCATCTGGCAGAGGCAGCTTGAAGCCAAAACCAGAGTTCGTGAGTTTTCTGTGTGCTGGTGAAAATTGAGAGGGATGAAGTGCAAGCAAAGCAGGAGAGGAAACAGTGTGCTCTTGGAGGTTCTCATCAGGAGAACAGCCCTTGCAGATCTTGCATTATCTCTCCAGTGAGAGTCAATGAGGTTGAAACAACCCATGAAAAGACTTCAAGGTGATTACACAGAATTAAAAATGAACCCGGAAGACCGAGTGAGCCAAGGAAAGAGATCTGAGACATTCCTGCTTGCCACGCTCTGGAGAGAGCCCTGCTCCTACCCACAGTGCTGCCTGCTCCTGGTCCAAGCGGGGCCTGTTGGATCTGTAAAGTAATGAGATGAAGTTTCCGTGGATGCCCTTGACTGAATCCGCATCCTTGTCTGCTCCAACACGTGGGAGCAAAGCTTCAACAGCTGTAGCAGCATTGTGAGTTTTAATCATTGCAAAATGGTCACCCCATAACATCTGCAAAGTCCACCTGCAATTACCCATTCACTTGAGTAGATTACTTCTTGAGATCAAAGTACAGCTTGTATTCCTGTTCTATGCTAGATGCATCCAAAATACCTGTGTGCTTACAGCTGATTATTCTGTGTGCTGGTTATGGAGCCTTTACTCTACTCTTATTTAATGTAAAACCAAAAATGTTCCAAGAAGGCTCAGTGGAGTTCTGTGTTTCATGGCAAAATTAGTTTGCACGACCAAAATTTATTGAAATTAAACATAGAAATAAAGTCAAGAAAGTAATCACAGTCATATTTAGTGGACTCTCAGATGATTAACCAACATGTTCACAGAGCCAAACCTCTATATCACTCTTTTAACTGGTTCATTGGTTTCTCCTGGCATGAATGCAGTCACAAACCTCTAGCTGACCTTGACATTTAAGGGAAGTGAATTCTGACAATACCTTGATTTATATTGGGGAAAACTTATTTGCCAGTGAGTAGTCTGAAAAATAGATTCAAACACTGTTGCTTTTTTAAAAAGAAAACCCCCGGAATTAAAGACTAAGAGCATTGCAATACACATACAGAGCCTACTGTACTATGAAATTGAAATTTTTATGAATTAGATAAACATTTAATGCAAAGAGTTCAAATGGATTTGTTTTCTTCCTTTGAATGACTTCAGTATGAACCTTCACACCTGGATGCAGCGCTGAGCAAGCACATGGAGCACTGCAGTCTCACCAGTACCTTGTGTGCTCTAACGGGCAGATCCAGAACTTCTCAAACGTTACAACAGTATTTACTGCGCCCTGTGCTCACAGCCTCCAGGAGAACAAAACAGGTCCTTTTCCTCATTGGGATGGCAGTTGCTGATGCTCAGGGTGCTCTGACAATCACAAGCAGACCTGCCACTGGAGCTTCATTTTCACAGTGGTACCAAAAATCCTGGTAACTAGGAACTGAAATTCAAACACAGTTTAATTCTGCCGTGCCAACCACACTCCTCACCTGCATCTTCTGCAAACGCTCAGCAGGTAAGGCTGCCTGACAATGCATATGAGTGAAGCCTGTGCTTGAATTTATTCAACTCTGCCCTAGATCAAACCCCCTTTTACAGAACACAGCATGTTAGGTACCCTTGGGCAATATCCCGCAACTTTCTTCAGACCCACAGAAGTGACTGCTGAAGTGTTCAGCAAAATTATGGCCCAAGCCCTACAGCTGATCTGTTCTGTTCACATCATTTCATATCTGCCCATCATTATTTCCATGGTCTTACATTAGTTATATTACTTTGATAATGTAAAATCATCTTACATTAGTTTCTCATAAATATAAATTGCATTAAAAGGCAAACCCTCCCTTTCAGTTATGGTTCCTAAGTGTCAGTAATGCACTGCCCTATCCCATCCTTTACAAAAATCCAGGTACTTATGAGCAAGGAAATTAATTATTAAGAACATAATAAATCATATACCGCCAACTTAATAAACATATTAAAAAGTAGAAAGCACATTTAATCACAGTAAGAGTCTAATTACAATTTAAATGACAGGGCATGGGTGCAGGTGGGATCATTTCTACCTTGATTTTGGTACTTCCACACCTGCACTTCCCATGTGCAGCTGCACTGCCCATCCCTGCATGGGAGGAGGGCTTTTTCCCTCCTGCCTCAAGGAACTGTTGAGAAATCTTACTTAAAGCATAGGAACTGAGAAAGAAAAGTGGGACAGGCTTTCTTTTCAGGCTGCAGCATCCCCCTCAATGACCCGTGACAATGTCCCCACGTGCCATCACCCTGACCTTGCAGCGGGAGAGCTTTCTTGGAACATTTCTGAATACTTGGAGCCAAGGGAGGACATCCAAGAGCCGTCTGTTTTAGGGCCCAGAGCTCCTTCCCCTTTTGTGTTTGTGGCACATGCTTTAGGGATGCACATCATCTTCCCTTAGCCATGTGTGATGAAGGGCAACCTGTCACATAAAAGACTTTGGATGTTGACATCATGAGGAGAAGGAAGAGTATTGCAATGGAAAGGCTACCAGGAATTGTTTTCAATGGACTGCAGCCCTTCATAAAGCTCATTGGTCTCAAAAATATGTTTCAGACCCTTTGAAACAAAACCAGCAGCTAGGAAAGCTTTATTTATTGAGCCATTCCTGTAACTGAAGATATATAATTTAACCAAGAAAAGCTTTAATAAATACCACTGACTAACATGCTTATTTTATTTAGAATCATAGAATATCCTGAGTTGGAAAGGACCCACAAGATCATCGAGTCCAACCCTCAGCTCCACAGAGCACCTCCCAAAATCCAAGCCCTGTGACTGAGAGCAGTGTCCAGACACTCCCTGAGCACTGTGGGGCCATGCTCGCTGCCCTGGGCAGCAGTGCCATGCCCACTGCCCTCTGGGGCAGGACCTTTCCCTGATAGGCAGCCTGACCCTCCTCGGTGAAGGATGACTGATAATTTGATGAGAGTGATGAAGCAGAAATACATGAAAGACCTTTCTGTTTTGACCACACTTCGTCCCTATTGGCAAACAAAAACATCACTATGAACTATGATGTGAACTATTCCACAACAAACTGCAAGGGCCACCCTCGCCTGTCTGGGAAGAGATTTATGCTTTAACAAGCTACTTAAGGCAGAAAGAGGCTCTCTGGAGGCCAGTTTTGAGTCCCCTACTGGGATTCACCGTTACTGGAGAGCACTTATGGACACTGCTACGCTGCTTGAGCCAGCTGCCATAAATATGCAAAAAATAAGCTGTGAGCTGTTTTGTTTGTTTATTGGTTTTGTGTGTCTCCAAGCCAAGAGCGTAGCCCCTGTTGGTCACTGGGGCTAAGTGTCGGGGGGTACTGTCACTGCCTCTGAGCCGGGCTCGTTTCCTGCAAGGGAGAGGGACTAAACTGTAGAAAATTTCTCCAGCTCAAAGATTTAGGTGCATGGAATAGATTTCTTTGACGCTGCCGTAATAAATTGTAATGACTATGTTCTCATTGCACTGATGAAGAGGATTTCTTTTTTGAAGTTATTGCTGCTGGACAGTTTCATTTTGCTGTAACAAATCATTTCGTGGTAGATAGGGTAAGGAATATCTGCTGGATAATTTCTCTTTCACAGAACTGCTCAGGATAGTTTTGAACAAGAGTTCCCAGTTCAGTGTGATGAAGTGCTCAGAGTGAATTTAAACATGAATCATTTTTATATCACACTTAAGCTTTTTGAGGAATGCTCGTGAAAAAGACTGACTGATGTGCTCACACCTAGCCAGCAGGACCCCGTTCTCACTTAGCAATACCAGTATAATTCCAGTTGACACAAGAGAACACAGAGAATTAAATGTCTGGGGTAAATCATGCCTTGCTTCCTCAGTTCTCACACAGACAGCAACCCCAAGCCCACTTTGGAAAGGAGCCTGGGCCATACACATATACCGGGGCACGTTTCCCATGTCAACAGCTTATTTTGGAAAACTAGACCAAAAGAACAATGGAGAAAGCCCACTTCTACATGGTCCAAATGGGAAACTTGATTGCTTGCACAGAGCAGCCAAACTCAACAGCATCCCCTCTTCACCATTCATCTCTTGTAAGCCTTTTTCATAAGCAGATGGAAAATGAGAAAAACAGCCAAGTGCAGCTTTGACAGCACAGGAGCTTATCAAAAATGATGAGAAGGTTACAACGTAAAACACCTTAATGAAAAGAAGGGACAAGTCCTCTTGGGACCACGCCACCGCTCCTGATTCATCAGCACTTCTCCTAAAGCAAAGCTATCCCAGGACTCCTTGATGGGGCTCAATGAGCGGCCACGGCAAAGGGTTGCTTCATTCATTGCACAAAGGTGGTAAGCAAGTTCCTCATACTCAGCTGAGCACTACATGGGACATTAACTGAACAAATGTGACCAAATTGCAGCCTGACCTAGAAAATATCTGCTGAAAGATGCAAACAGCAGTGGTGCCAGCAGGGAGGTGGCAGGAGGGATGGGAAGGCCACCGTGTCCTGCCTCAGGTGTGGTCATAGCATCACGTCCTGTCCTGCATCTGGTTGGAGCAGCACCGAGCCCAGCCCTGCACTCTGTGCCATGGCTGCAGCAGCAGCGGTGAGAACGTCGATAAAATAGTGGCGGGCAGAAGGAAAACTGCATAAACCTTTCAATAATTCTCTACGGCCAGGCTGTAAGCAGCTTTATTACTAACATCACCTCTAAAGCATTCTTTATATGAGTCAAAGCAACCCAGTACGTTTGCTCAGCAGGATGAGAAGCACCCAGAACAAAGCTTATCTCAGGGCTGGCTGCTGATAACACCCATCGTCCACACGCATCCCTCTGTGCCTGGGGTGCCCCTGGCCATCCCCACGCTTTCCAACACTCTTTCCCTCGGCAAGCACGTTTCATCAGAGAATGCCGACTGATGGAACACAAAATGCAGTCTGGCAGTCCTGGGGATGGCAGGCAGGGTCTGGGGCTGGATCTCCACCCGGGACCCACAGGCCCAGCGTGGTGTGGGGGGCCTGAGGTGCCCAGAGGCCTGCTGCAGGCCTCAGCCCAACAGTGCTGCCGAGAAGCTTGCTACTTCCCAGGACTTTCAAAGAGCGTTGCTAATTCTGCAAAAAACCTGCCCTGAAAATCCTTTCTGGTATCCCTAGACAGGATTAGTGACAACAGACCGACATTTTGTCACTTCCTCTGCCTGAATTTCAGACAGCACAGCTCCATGCCTGCCCCCAGGCAAGGTCCCGCGGTCCCTCAGTTTAGCTGGGATGTTGGCTCCTGTTATTGCTGTAATGCCTCAACCTTTCCACTAGCTATTTTTTAATAGCTTTGATTTCATCTTTTTTTTTTTTCCCCTTTAAATCTACGCCAGGTTTTGTTATTTCTTTCTATTCTTGTAACTGCAGGTTAACTTCCTTCCCCTGAATACGGGGCAAGAGATCACAGAGCAGAATCACCAGCAGTTATCAGGCACTGTACACGATCAGCTGAACACTGCTCTGACATATGCTTTCCAACAGATTAGTATCCATAAATTTTAATCACTCCAAATTACAATAATGCTAAGTCGGCTTTGAGCTCTGATTCCACACTCAGAGGGGTATTCAAAAGCAGGGTTTGGAAGATGCATGCATTTTAGAAGGCCTTTGTTGTGGTTTAACCCAGCAGACAGCTACATCCCACACAGTCATTTGCTCACCTCCCTCCTCCTCACTTGGGAAGGGGGAAAGAATTAGGAGAAAATACAGTAAGGTCAAGGGACCTGCACAGGAGATCCAGTTCATAGGAATAAAATTTCAAGATGGACATCGTCAGATCCCTGTGGATGTGATCAATAAAATAACTGCTGTGTCCTCACCAACACAACTAGAGGACCGTGATCAAAAGTGTCCAGAGTCACAAGCCACGAGGAGGAGCGTGGTGTTTTTTAGTTTCTAGATGAAACAGAAGTTACTTTTTCTCATAGTGTCTGGTATGAAGCTGTGTTTTGGTTCTAGATGAAAAACAAAGCTGATAACAGCANATATTTTCTCCTAATTCTTTCCCCCATCCCACCTGGGATGGAGGGGAAGAGCAAATGACCGTGTGGGATTTAGCTATCTGCTGGGTCGAACCACAATAGGCTTTTTCAAAAGAAACACAGAGTCATTAAGGTTGGAAAAGACCTCTAAGATCATCTAGTCCAACTGTCCATGTACCACCAACACTGCCCACTGAGCCATGTCCCCAGGTGCCACATCTCTGCGGTTCTTGAACGCCTCCAGGGACAGTGACTCCACCACCTCCCTGGGCAGCTGTGCCAGCGCCTGACCACTTTTTTGGAGAATAAGTTTATCATAATGTCAAACCTGAATCTCCCCCGGCACAATGTGAGGCCATCACCTCTTGTCCTATTGCTGTTACCTGGAGGCAGAGGCTGACCCCCCCCATACTGCCCAGCCTCCTCTCAGGGGCTGTAGGGAGTGATGAGGTCTTCCTGAGCCTCCTCTGCCCCGCAGTGACCCATCCCTGCTCCCTCAGCCATTCCTCATAAGACTGTGCTCAGACCCTTCACAGCTCTGTTGCCCTTCCCTGGGTGAACTACAGTCCCTAACTCAACTTTAAGATGCTGTTTCCCAGATAGAAGGAGAGGAGTGGGAAGGGGTTTTGCCATGTAAAATACAGCTAAAACCAGATAATGTGAGTAAGCTCAGCAGCAAGTCCCCTGGTGCCCAGTGGCACACCACAGCAGATGACTGCAGCAAAATCTTGTCCCTTCTACTAGACCGAGTCCAGCCACTAGACTCAGTCCTGTTCCAGTGTCTAACCTATAGCTGTTATTTAAATAAAGCAGCAGGACATTTAGGGCTGTTCCAGGGGCTTCTGTCCGGTGCAGCAGAACCATCTCTGCCAGCACCAGAGCTCCAGCAGACCCTTAAGCTCCAGGGCCCGGCAGCCGGACCTGGCGTTTCTGTCAGGGCACTGCCAGCAGGATCCCAAGAGGCTGTGCAAATATTTCCAGCCTACATGCAGCTGCCAGCAGCACTACTTGCTGTTTGCTTACTTTGTGTTATTGTTGTACCTTGCAGCATCGTTTGAGAGCTAACAGGGACCTTTGACAGTTGGCCATATCACGTTTCTTCTGCATCCTAGGCATGACATTAGTCTGCTTGCCACGGTGTTCCCTTGCTCCGAGCATAATTCCAGCAATGGTAAGCATCCATTTTGCTGCAGCTGGGGAAACTTGAGGCTTCCCAACGACTGCTTTAAGTCCTATGACCTTCTCTCAGTCATGTGAAAAAATTACACCTGAAAAGCTTTTTGAAAAGCACTGTTCTTCTCTGGCACCAGAGTTTAGTCTTAGGATATTATACTATGTTTTTCAGAGCCTTGGACTCAGTAGAAACAACTGTAACTTCAAGAATATAGAGACAGTAAATCTGCAAGGACAGGATGCTGTTACTGCAACAAGGTAACTGCCCTCAAGTTAACTGAAACCATCCCGAAGGCTGGTATCCCTACGTGCCCCAGGGGAAGAGAGACCATTTACTCTTTCCCATCTTCTTGGGGATTCTGCTGCTCTCAGGGCTCCCATCGTGCCTCCAGGGACACACCGAGCACAGCCCTGAGCCTGGCACCAGCTGTGGGCAGGGGCTGATCCTTCCAAGCATCCCCTGAGCTGCGGAGAGGCCCGTTTCCAGAGGGGCAAATAAACTATGGGTGAATCATCGGTTCCTCCAAGTCATTTTCACAAAAAGTGCAGAAATAAGCTCATTGCCACAGAACTCCTAAAGCAGCCCTGGATGTCATGTACCTTGCTTTTCCTCGCACATATGAGTGGTCCAAGAGAAACACTTTGCCAGGTAGCAATCCTGTACACAGAGCATTTCTCGCTTTAAGATCTATAACGTGTTAAAGGCAATGGGCTAGAAATCTGGTCAATGTAGCTAGGAGCTTAAACTGCAGTAAAGACGATTCAAGGCATCCTCAGGGAAAGGAGCCTGCGAGGCAGGCAGGGCAGCACGGGGAGCAAACCACCGCGGGGCTGTGCTCGCTGTCCTGGCACATCCTCCTGCTGGGGTCAGCGGAGGGCTGTGGGGAGCTACAGTTCTCACTGCCGTGTGGCAGAGACGTGTGTCTGTTCTGCCAGCACACTGCAGCTGCTGTACGGCCAGCTGAGTGATGACTGCTTGTAAAAACACCCTGTCAGTCACAAATCTATGGACTCACGCATGACCGAGGTGTTGTGGCAGAGGAATGACACTTTGTGCAAAATTCCTGTTCAGTTCAGGCAAGTGTCAGACACTGAAATGAAGTGGCTGAAACGAGGCGTTCTGGGACAGACTCCCCTGCTGCATATCTGTGTTTACAGTGAATACAAATATGTGGCCTCATATGGATGGCTCGCTGCTTGCCACATTTAACATTTACCATGAAAACACCGGGAGAAGAAACAAGGGCTTGTGCAATGTAAACCTGTGGTTCTCTTCATCCTGCTCTGTTCTTTTGTTCCCTGTCCCGTTCCCACCGTGATCCTTTCTTGGTGTGCTCATTTGCAGCCTCTCCCTTTCCCTGCAGCACACCCACGCCCTGCTCATAACTCACCTATGTCAGCCTCCATCCCACAAGGCTTAAATCATGAGTAAAACCAACTGCCTGCAAGAGCACGCCATGCTCTCAGCTTTCAGGAGCCCCTGTCCTTCGTGTGGAGCAGATCTGAGCCGGAGAGAGGCTTAAACTCACATCTTCTGGGTCCCAGGGGCACCTGCTGGCGTGGGGCAGTGTCACTGTGTCTCCTGATCCTCCCCTTCCCCTCTCTGCTGTTAGCTTTTGATGAAAAATCATTTTCTAATGTAAACAGCCTGGTTACACTGCTTTAGCTGAGCTACTCTCTGTGCTGGCACGGAGCGTTACCCCATGCTCCTGCTGCTCATTACAAGGACACAGATGCAAATCCCAGCTGTCCCCTGCTTGCTCTGTGCTCCCTGTGACTCAGGGAGCTGCCCTGCAGCCCCTGGACCTGCAGCGAAACTCCAAGCTGGAGGTGGGAGCTGCCTCGCGTGGATCAGAAATCACTGCTGCAGCAGGACCAAGCGGCTATTTTCTGCTCTCCCCCGTTCCAAAAGACTCTCCCGGGGGCACTTACCAGCCTCACACTTACCATCTGCCAACAAACCTTGCTGCTCCAGCGCACAGATGTGCTGATGCCGTTCTAAAATAAACACAAATAAAATCCAATTTGTTTTCTAACTGCCAAACAAACTCATCTTCAGAATTGGCTGCTGGTTTTCCATAAAATTCAACCTGTAATAGAAAACAGCTCGTCCCAGATGATGCCCAAGGCTTCCCCCCGGTGGGGGGGCCACCTCCTGCTGGAGCTGTGCCCGGCTCCCGCAGCAAGCCCGCTGGGGCTGCCAAGGACCAGCAACTCCAGCACCAGGACGGAGCTGGAAAAGGGTTTTCAACCACATCACATTTGAGATGCCGCATTCTAGAGCAGAAGACAGTTGAAAATTTCTGCACGCTGAAAATGTCAAGAAGTCTCTCGCAGTCTGGGACTGATTCATTGCAACTGAAGCCCTGAAAAACGACTGAACGCTTTGATTTTGACCCTGAAAGTGTTCTATGATATGGAAACATAACCAAGGAAACATTTTTCTTACTCCAAATTCAAAATACGATTATTTTCATGATTTCAAAACCATTTTCTTTTTCAATTTAAAATGTTGTCATTTCCCCCCATGCTGCCTTGGTTTTGGTAAGCTTGGCATTTCCTAGCACTCCATTTTGTTCTAAACTTCTTCGCATTCAAATGACAATAATCCAAACAGCTCACACGTTTTATTTTTAGTTTGTGGAGATTCAACATCCTTCACATTAACGGATTTCCTAATGTTTTACTGCCGTTCATTCACATTCCTCTCGTGGTGAATAGCAGACCGCTCAGAAATCAACACAGCTTGTTAGAAAAAAGACAACATGCCTATTAAATTATCAAGTGCATTTTTCATCAGTGGGCAGCTATCACTCTCTGAAAGGAAAGCTACAGCTCCATTGGCTTCCTCGTAAAAGCTGTGTTTAGACAGATGGCACCAAGACACACCCGAGCGGGGCTCCTTACGTTGCGGTGTTCAAGTGGCGGGGATGTTTCAGAAACCCACCTGGGCAGGAGCGGGTGCTGCCCGCTCGAGGTGGGCTGAGCAGGGACACCGTGCCACCCGTGCCAGGGGGAGCTGCTGGCAGCACGTGCTGCTGGCCCTGCACAGCCCTTGTCCTGCAGCCCACCCTAGGGCACTGGTTTTGTCCCTCCCGTGAGCCCCGCAGAGGCTCTGTGCAGCCACCGCGGCTGCAAAGAGGATGTGTGTGCAGCCGGGGCTTTGCTTGCAGGTGCTTGGTGAACTTTTCTAGGAAAATGAAAATCCTGAACAAAGAGAGTCTTCTGCTCAGCTGTGTGAAAAAATGATTTCAAAAGGTGTGAGCTGGCACAGAGCAGGCAGCTGCATCCCAGCCAGCGGAGCATCCCGGTGCACCTCCACCCCTGGCCCAGAGCAGGAGGCTCTGCTGTGCGGCCCTGGTGCCCAGAGTGCTCCTGTGAGGAGCCCCTGCTACTCTGCTGCTGCACAGCACAGCCTGGGGCACTTCCCAGCACAGGATGACCACTGTGCTCCTTGTTCATCCAAAAACTGAAGATGCTGCAGAAGTCAGATAGGCTTTAAGACAGGAAAAAAAAAAAAGAAATCCTACCACCAAATTTTCCAAGTTAAAAAGTCCCTTTTATGGAACAAATATCAGTACGCTTGTTCTCAGCAGATTTTTGTGGAAGCCAAGCTTATTTGCTTCAGTTTTATGTTTAATTTTCATCGTTTTGGTATTTGAGTTTTATGTGTAGACAAAACTTGGCTCAGACATTCAAATTGCACAAAAAGAATAAACATTGATAAATGCCGAATAAGTTTAGGCTTGTAAGCTTTGGAAAAATACAGATATTGGTGATCATCTCCAGAACATTTTTCTACGATTAAAAAAAAAGCAAAACATTCTGTTACTTTTTGCTTAATGAGCTTTAAAGAGCAGGAATGATCCTGGACCATAAATTATTTAGACATAGTCTTGCTGGGATGCTGAGTGGCAGAATCAATGCCAGCCACAAAGCAGCATGAACACCCAGGACGATGGGCCACCTCACAGCACTTCCCTGCAGAGCTGCCATGGGAGCACAGGGAGCAGCAGCGCGAGGCTTGGCGCTGCCTCCCTGCAGACTGCAGCTGCTCACACACCTGCCTGGCCAGGCAACCACTTCTGTGAGCGTCAGGACAAAGCCTTTGGAGTGGCCCAGGGGAGCAAGGTGGAAATGATCCTGGAAATGACTCCAGAAATCTTCCTGCCCAACCCACTTCTCAGCAACTTGGTCTCCTCTGATAAAGTCTACTCTGATAAAAGCCCCATGAGTGCAGATCAACGGCTTGGCTCACCTGGGTTCGCAAGATGAGGGCTCAGGGTCTTCTGCAGGAATCAGGGCAAGCCAAGCAGCTGCAGCCAGGACCCGTGGGAGGATGCTGAGCAACGTTTGGTGCTCTGGAGCTGCTGGTCTGGTTGGATGCTGTGGTGGTGGTGGGGCGAACACGAGCGGTGCCGCGTGCTCTCCCTGTGCTGTGCAGCATGCACTGGCACAGTGCGGTGCAGAAGCCAGCAAGGAAAGCTCTCTCCTTCAGGGAATTTTCCCCCAGCTGCTCTGAAACATGAGAGCAGGATGAAACACCTGTGCAAAGGGCTTGCAATGTGCTTTCCCTCATTTTGCCCTACATATCAGAAGCTGTCCAAGGGCCCGTACATGCCTGTAGCTGCAAGCGCTGGGCTGGAGATGGCAGGGACCTGACACCCAGGCTGCTCTCCTCACCCCAGCCCCGGCGGTGGGCAGCTGACAAGCAGTGCCCTTACATTTCAGCTTACCTGGAAGCTCGCTGGTCTCTGGCAGCAGCAAGGACCCCGAGGAGGCACCATCTGTTCCGCTAGATGGATGTCAGCAGCATCCATCACACCACAGCAATTGTAACCTTCAATAAATACTCACCACCTCATTTTCCTAACTCCTGGGGATGGGCCCAAACATGGATTGCTGTTCCAGCAGGATTTGTTGATACCTGCACCTGGGGTTCCACTCACTGGTTTCGGACCCTGTGGAGCTGCAGCCTGCCCCAAGTGGGGCTGTGGGATTGAGAACCTTGCCGAAAGCATGCCTTTCTTCCAAGCCTTGTCCAGAAGCCCCACGCCAGTGCTGAGATCTGGGGGCACCAGGAGGGCTGAGGGGGTCACCTGCAGCCACCCCACAGCTGGGGGCGAGGGGAGAACCCAGGGGAGGGGGTCTGGGTCCCAGCCCCGCAGGCACTGTGAGGGCTGGCCAGGACCTTGCATTGCTGACAGGTGGTGTCTCCAGCCCCCAAGGTAAATCACAGGTTTTTGCCTAAGTTGAGAAGGCTGGCACAAGCTCTTTAATAAGAGAACATATGCACGCGGGGGACTGTGCTAGGAGTAAGTTTTTAAGATGCTGCAGATTATCAGAGAAAGGGAGGGGCTTTCTGTGAAGCCACTTCACTGGTTTTGAAGGAGAGTTCTGGGCAGGGCTGTCCCTCGCTGGCGTGCCCAGCAGGGAAGGCTCTGTGAGCAGGCAGCATGTCTGCACCCCGGCAGGTTCCAGGGCAGCGTGTGAGTCAGTAAATGCCACTGGGTGAAAACCCTGGGGTGTTTATTACAAATAATGTTTGACAGACCGAAATTAGCACACAGATGCTTTCACAGTGGTTAATGAGGTCTGAAATATATTGCTATAAATCATCAGCAACAGGCACCTGCTGACAGACACACGAGAAGAAGAGCAGGTGATCAGAACACATCCACAGCCCCGCAGTGACAGCAGCTCGATGGGCAGCACAGCTGCAGGCAGCACGCTGCTGGGGCAGGGTGGGAAACCTGCTGCACGCTGCTTGCACGTTTCTCCCTGTAAGCAGACCTGCTGGGAAGCTTCAGGGAAATGTAAAGCTGCTGAACAGACTGAGCCTTCCACCACATCCAAACGCAGCGTTACGTGTCCCTGAATCACGGCCGGTAAGAAAGGTCTGGTTACATCCCTTCCTCCCAGCAAGCAAAACAAAGTTGCAGCCACTGCTGTTAGAGGGGTGTGGATCCGGATTTAGTGTCAAACAAAGTCTGGGGGTGTTTCCAGCCCTGACTGGGCACATGCACAGGTTATGCTGTTGGGATCAGTGAAAAAAAAAGAAAACCTAAGATCAGACCAAAAGTGTTGAAAATCATTGAATTGCGGAAAATGCTGCATTAATTTGCAGTACCTATTATCCAACAGAATTCCTCACTCATGATTTAGGAAGCAACCAGGCTTTCCTAATGTCTATTTTTATCTAAGGTCTATAGTAAAACAGCAGGACAGGATAAATGACTTCAGTACAGCAATTTACATTTACTGTCCACTACTTTTTTATTTAGCAAGTAAATCTACTCGGAAGAAGACCACAGTAGCAGGGAGTGAGCATGGGGGAGGCACCACGGCATCTCTCCATGCCGAGGGGTCGTGGCTGGGAGCGCATCTCTGCGAACTGCCCTCCGAGGGGCTGGGCTCGCCTCATGGGCACACAACCTCCTGCTTTATTACTCAACTCACAGCCCATTTCAGCACTGGGGAGAAGTGCCAAGCCTCTGCTTGTGAGCACAGACATCACCGTGGGTTGCATCTGCCTGCTCCCTGCAGCCCTCTCCTCCCAGGAAGCACAGCTGTCTCTTGATGGAGAATAAATAACACCTCCCGACCCATCTTCTCGCTCCTACAGGTATTTGTTACAGAAGCAGAATGTTCTTCCCTGAAAGCTGGTAGCAAATTGCCAACAATTGATATATGACCAAGTGCGGCGTAAAACTGATGGCCCTAAGGCTTTTTTGCTGCGTGGCCACTTCGGTCTATCACAGTGTGCTTTAAATTACCCTATGATGGAGTTTAAAGATATAAATGTATGTTTAAGCTCTTCTTTGCATGCTTTTAAGCATTTAAGCTTTTTGTACATTTAAGCTCTTTTGTATCTACAGTCTGCTGTATTCCTGTGGTTTTGCCTTCCATTTTAGCAATGCTGTTTTGGTTTTCCCACCCCTGGCAATGCCCTGCTCCCCACTCCCCTCCCCCTGTCACTGCCATGCTCGCAGCAGTGCTTCACTGGTGCAGGAGTCAGCACGGTGACATTTTCCACAACTGCAGTTATATTTGCCACAACATGTCAGGTCTCCAAGAACCACCGGGTTGCAGCAAAGCCCGTGAAGATTTCTCCTGCTCAGCAAAGCAGGCGTTATACAGGAAATCAAGCGTAGCCTGGTGCGCAGAGGGCTTTGTCTGTGCTGTTCTTTGGGAATTTTCTGAAGCACACCTTCTTATCTACTCCTGACTGAAATTAATTTTGGATGACTTATCTTGATTGGTGACCAAAAAGCTCACAAAGTCCAGTAGGAGAGCATGGAAACAGTCAGCTGGGATGGGAGGAAAAGCAGGAAGCTCCCTTGGCCAGCACTAACAGGCGGAAGGAATCCTGGCAGCACACAATTACAGGAACGCTTCGAGATGCCGACCTATCGATGGCCCTTAGTGTGCAATTGCTCATCATATATCAGCAAGCAAATGACAACCAGACTTCTCATATCAGCTACCACAAGAGAACAAGAAACTGAAGAAGGAAACTGGAGTTTGTGACAGATGTGGGCCAGTAGCGCAGAGCAGGACGCGGGAGCTGCAGACTGAGCCCATCAGTCCCGGCTGCAGTCGGGGCCTGCTGGAAGCAAAGGGAACGGCATGGGACGTGTTTGGGAGAGGAAGGCTGTGTTCTGGATAAAATGTGGCCCTTATAGACTTCTGCAACATAAAAAGAATCTGACCAATAATTCCAACCTGGCTTTGAGCATCCCCAGCGCTCTGTGGGGCCCCATCCCAGGAGGTGCCCGAGGCCAGGCTGCAGGGGCACCGGGCAGCCTCAGCTGGTGGCTGGCAGCCCTGCCCGTGGCAGGGGGCTGGAGCGAGACGGTCTCTGAGGTCCCATCCGGTGCAAGCCATGCTATGTTCCTATGAATTCCAGGGGGTGTTCAGACTCCAAGGCACTGTCAGCAGCGGCAGGAAGCGCCTGTGAGCCAGCGGGGCGCTGATTCTAAATAGGAGGCACAGAGCAAAGAGCACAATCTAAAGTTACATTTCTTTTATGTCTAGACCTCAAACTGCCTTGCAACACAAACACAATAAATTCTGCCCAGCTGCCTGCCCTGCTGGTATATGCACAGGGTCAACCTGCAGGCATCTCTTATTGCAAAGAACACACGCAGTCCCGTGCAAAGACAGAGTTTGCAAAGAGATATAGGGCTTTAAAGCATTTCCACTTCTGCAGTCTGCAAATACGATGTATTTCTAAGTCAGTCTTGTCATAGAAAGCAGGCATACTGCAAAAAGAAGCAGCAGCCAGCCTCATTTATTTTTAGAGAACTAAAAAAGGAAAACTTTCCTTGATGTAAGAGTTGGAGGGAAGTTCTGCGTGAAGCCACGTTGCTGTGTGAGCAGGAAGGCATGCAGGGCAGCTGCACTTCAGCAGGAGCACAGCCCGGCTGCTGAGCGCTGCAGCGAGCCCGAGAATGAAGATGCCCCCGCGTCGGTGTGTGGGGCACGGAAGGGAAGGCACGGCCTTGCCACCTCCCTCTGGGGTGCTGCTGGTGCACACCACACCCGCCTGCCTACCGGCAAGTGCCTGGGAAGTGCCGCGAGCCCCCCACTCCTGACAGAAGCAGATTGCTGCGCTCCTCCGCGTCGCTGTGAGCACCGCAGCCAGAGCAGCCCCTGCTCTGCAGAGAGCACACCTGGAGCTGTGCCATCACCCGGCACCTCCAGAGCACGGCACTCCCTGCTGCGACACGGGCACGTCTGCCAGGAGAGAGGAGCCGTTGCTCGCAGCACTGACGGCAGAACGCCGTGGAATATTTAAGGAGTATTAAAAGCTTATCAGGGATCTCAGTTTTGTGACTTGTTTTCAAATTTCCTCTGTAAGTCATGCATCAAAAAAAGAACAAAAATAAACAAGGAAAGAGATATTGAAAAGATGACTTCAGTCAGCAGTAAAAGGAAGCAATACAATGGAAGATTAATTTCACCTCCGAGCATGCCGAGCGATGACATGAATGCTCATTTTGAAAGATGCAGAAGGCATTGTGCCCCCAAAGCCGGAGTGTGATTATGGGCTTAATGGGTTGTTTAACTTGATAAAGCTCCGGTTTCTAAACAGAAACTGTGCTTTAAATATTTAATCATATTTTGAACAATCTCCCATTTTTTCCTTGGCTAAATACAGACACAAATGATCGCATTTTTAATTTAAGCCGTCAAAAGCCTTGATACAGAAAATAAGCAGAAGAGGAAGATTTAATGAAACCTGAGCCTGCTCGGGTGCCTTCTAGCCAAAGCAGCGCCGTTGCAGGGCAGATCCCCCCTGCTATGCCGACACCGGGCGGCACTGCCGGTGCCTTTCAGCTTTTTTGCTGGTGCCTTTGCGGCTGTGGCCCCACTGCCACTGCCCCATGTCCCCCTGCTCAAAGGGACAGTTTGTCCCTGGCCACCCCCAGCCCAGGACCAGGAGGACCCCCACTGTGCCCAGCAGCTCTGCAAGGAGGCAGCAGCTCGGTGGTGGCTGTGTCACATCCCAGTGCTATGCAGGAAGCGGGCACCCAGCACGTGCCTCAAGGAGCAGGGTGGGAGCAGCCCTCCGGTGGGCACAGCTCTCTGCAGAGCTGGGTCCTTGGCAGCAAGGAACAAATTAACATTCGAGGGAGTCTGGATAACAGAAAATGCAAAAACTTCGCATGGCAAGTGATCCCTTTCAGAGCAGCACGGCAGGGCTGGCAGCCAGCCAGCTGGCACAGTAGCTGGGAGCAGCAAACAGGCACCACTTAGCCAGCGATGTGTAAAGGGCACTTCTTAACAACTTCCGCCTCAGAACCTGCCTGGTGAAACACTCCAGCCGTGACTGCATTCATACATCACCCAAATCAGCCACGTGCAAGTCAGTGCGGCCGGCAGTCCTAGGCTTTAGATAGACCTAGCATCTCTGTCACCTGCCAGCAGGACAGGGTGGCAGCTGTCAGTTTGTCTGTTTCCCTTCTGCTTGGCACAGGCAGTTGGTGGTGGAGACACAGATGCTCCCCAGGTGAGTGCTTCTGCAGCCCTTTGTTGTTTCAGTCCTCAGAAGCTCCCTACGTTTGGAGCTAATGTCCCACTGCATTCCCACCCATAGCTTAAACCTCCCTCAGCTCCCATCCCCGGCTGTCAGAGACGTGCCCATGCTCCATTTCATTGCAGAGCGTTTGAGCCGAGTGATGGGTGCTGCACAGTCCAGTTTGAGCTTTTTGTAGGGATCTGGTGGGACAGCGTCTCTCCCACATTGAGATTTAGAGGCACAAGGGGAAGACTCCAGATCACATTTCCTCTCCAGAGCAACTTTCTTAGAGCCCACCCTTCTCCCTCAGATGCCAGAGCAGTGCTTGTGCCTCCCTGCTGAGAAGCAATGCTTGGAGCCCCATGCAGGGCTGATGTGTCCCCTGTTATGGATCACTGCTCTCCATTTGCAGGCTTGGACTGCCAGTTCTTCAGGGAGTTGTACGCACACTCAGGATGGCAAATGTGGCTTTTCCTGCAGGAAAATGCAATGGGAAAACAGCAAACACAGCGTGCTTCCTTCTCACCTCCCTCCCCACAGCCAAGCCAGCCCCAGTTCCTGCCCTGGCACCCTTAAAACATGTGGATGGTGCAGTGGGTAGCACACCTGAACTGCCTGCATGCTGCTACTGCCTGGGTTGCCCAGCACCAGGGCTTTTGACTGGCACAGGAGGGCGAAACAGGCATGGAGCACGGAGGGGCTGGTAATATTCCCAGAAGGTTTTGCTTGGCTTTGCATTCCTACTGCTCTCTAGGTTTCTTGGGCTCCTTGCTCTCTAGGCTTCACATATCAAGCAATCAAAACCCAAGCAACCAATCCAACCTCCAGCAATATCTTATTTTCTCTGCAAAGAGGTGACAAAAGGGATTTGAACAAATCCAGAACACGTTGCTGTCAAAGGGATGCGGACTGGAACCCCACAATGGCTCAGGAGTGAGAAATATCCAGGCCAAGGTACTCGGAGAGACAAGGTCTGTGCACGTTCTTCTGAGGGCAGGCTGCACTCTGTACTCAGCCCCATTGATTTCAGTGAGGTTTCTTGGAGAATAAATTCCTCATGAACATGAGCAAGTGGGACAGAATTTGCCCCCCTGTGTTTTTCTTTGCCGCTGTTCATCGCGCCCGGGTCTTTTCCACTTCTGCTCTCATTGCTTCTGTTCTGAAACCCATTAGCTTCTCTTGGCTTCCAGCTATCCTGACAACAGACAATTTGCCAGACTAAAAATGAAATGTAAATGAAAAAAAAATAATAGTTAAAATCAAAACAAACAACTAACAATCTGAAAAGGAAAAGTGTAATGAAATAACTATATGCAAATATGCAGCCTGCACCGATAGCAGAAATCGAGGGGGAATAACAAGAATGGAAGCGATAACAGGAAAAGACACATTGGTAAAGTAGGGTGGGCAATGGAAAGCACCTGGCCAGCCCAAGGCCCCCTGCTACCCCCCAGCACATCAGGAGGGTTTGGTGCTTGCTCCTGTCCACAGCTCAGCTCAAGTTTGATGTGCAGTTTTCCCTCCTTACTTGGGGAAATCACTAACACTTGAATTTCATTAATGACACTGAATTCTGCATGGTCCTTTGTGGGCTCAGTCCCTGCAGTCATCCTGGCCGTTAAGGCAACAGGGCCGTGGCTTTTTGTGCAGCAGCAGCATCATGTGTGCTGCCCCGTTAAGAAGCCGGGTGTGCGGAGCTCCGACCCCACCAGGGACAGACGCAGCCACCGCTGCAGCTCCTGCTCGCTGGCAGAGAGCCCGTCCAGCAGACAGGGCAGCAGCTGACCGGATCAGAGCAGCAGGACCCTGCTGCCCTCTCGCCCTCCCCTTCTGCAAACCTCCACTCGAGAGGCTGCTCTCTGGATCAAAACACACCCAGCATATGCCAACACAATGAATGTTTGCAGGTTTCCCTTCGGTGCTCTATTTGCTTTGGTTAAAAACAAATGAAATGATGAAATGCCTCACTACCCTATTGAGCCGGCCTGACTCGGTGTAATGGGAACACGGGGAGAACTAAGCAGAAGGACTTCGTTTTTGCAGACACTCAAGCTCAGGAGCAAAGTTTGTTGTGAGAACTCCTTTGGGGAAGGATTTAGAGCACAGAGGAGAGGGGATGCACAGGTGCCCCTCGGTGCCACCCAGACCTGCTGGCACACGCACCCGGAGCAGCACTTACCCCCTGGGGGCGGTGGGGCCGCTGGCACAGCCCGGTGCTGGGCAGCATCACACCTCCCCCGGCTGCGGGTCCTCCTGGGAGCACATTTTGAGCTTGTTTAGTTAAATGCATCAAAGTGAAAAACAGACAAAAGCATCAAGGAAAGGAAGACAAAATTAGCTAGGATAAAACCTCTCTGATCAGGGTAGTGTCATAAATGTCTAAGAATAACCACAGCCCACCCAAAGAATATTTTCAAAGGAAAGCAGTGAGGCTTTGATGCCTTTGGAGTCCGAGGACTTGGGCTCTCTGCTTAAACTCCTTCCATTGTGTTTCATGTTTTCTCAGGGGAAAACACAAGCACCAGAAAAGCACCCTTATCTGTAAGTGTGCTGCAGCTAGAGAGATGGCTTCATCTCCTGCTCCGAGAAGTGCTTTGCTTTTCAAGAGGCTGAAGTAAACAAAAATTAGCAATCAAGGGAATCAAAATGCCCAAAGGCTCTTTGCTCACTGCTCATCAGCGCTGAACAAGTTCTATTAGCTCCCCCCAAAAAAACCAACACGATCTCAACCGCAGAATCCCAACAGGTATTCGGGCGCTCGTGCTGGCTTCTCTGGCTGCGAGGAGGCTGAGCTGTGCCCCCCTGCCCACAGAGGCAGGGGCAGGGTCCCACCGTGCAGCTGTGCAACCCTTGGGAAGCTCCACGGGGACCTGCCCGGGGGCTGGCAGCATGCTAAGGCACCCACAGCACACGGCTGTGCCAACGGTTTGCAGACAAGCTGCTACATAAACCAAAGGCCATGGAAAAAGAGTCTCATCCAGGGTGAGGAACACCATCCACAGCACTCATGGCAGTAACCCTAGTAACCCTAACCCTAACTCTAGCCCCATAAAAGATAATATTGAAATAATTCAGCGGTGTCATCAGCAAACCATTCTCAATCAGCATCTGTTGTACAAGAATACAAGAACAGTATTACCACAGTTAGCTGCTAAGGAAATTTCGCATTTTCTTTCACTAAACAAATGAAAAATAAAGTGTCCATAATTACCCGAGGTATTTACACGGAGCCTTACAGCTCTCCTGCAGTTGCTCGACCCGGTGACGCCGTACTTCCACCTACCTGCCCAGGTGACAAGGGACAGAGGTGCTGGGGCAGTGCCCTGAGCACCTTGCAAGGAAACAGAAAAAGAGAGGGGGCTTCACCTAACACAGGAACTGGAGATTGCTGTTCTGGAGGCAGGCTGTGGGATCAGATGTTGCCTTCCCCAGCACCAATGAGCTGCAGTGAACTGCCATCAGGATCAGTCCTGGCCCATCACCAGCATTTCAGCTGCAGCTTCACCGGTAACGTGAGGTCAGGTCCTGTCCCACCGACAATCTTCAGTGAAGTGTCTCCTGTTCATTTGTGGTACTTGCACCTGGACCCCGTGCTGGGGTGAATCTCCATACAGCCAGTAAGTTTCCGATGGTGGTATGCTGGTCCCAGGCTATGCAGAAGCACAGGGCTTTCCTATGCATGCAGACATGCCTGCTGTATGGTATCCCACAGATCTATGGGGCATCCCCAAGCAGTCTCCTGTAAGTTGCAACCTCTGGCTTTTTAGGAGGTGATCCACATCTAGACCCTTGCTTCTACCTTCTGCTGTTGGCTTTCTCTCACCATCCCCACCAGATCCAGGCAGAGCTCATCTCCAGCCACCCCAGCTTCTGGCAATGACCAGCATTGTTCCAGCTGCATTGGGCGCAGCGCCTGCAGCCACCCCTGCCCTGGGAGCCCCTGGCTGCCCTGGGCAGTAAATGTGCCCACTCTCACCTCTCCTGGGATCACAGCAGTGGTTGGCAGGGCTGCACTGCCACAGTGAGTAGGGCTTTGAAACCTCCACACTTCTGCTCTGCAGCAAAGCCCATAAACCCAACGGTGTGGGGCTGTTGGACCAGCAGACAGCCAGCATATTGAGGCTGCTTGCAAGAGTCAGGCAACAACAAACAGCAACCTGCTAGGAAATTAAATGGAAATGCAATACAATCTCAAACAGGAAAATATGCAGATCAACATGAACTTTGTCACTCTGCTGAATTAAAGCACATTTAGCAACAGGGCTTGTTTTCAGCTAGAAAGTAATAGACTTCTCTACACAACATTTCTGAAATCTGCACACTTGGGAAGAAGCGGAAATGTAAGAGGTCTTCTAGAGGACACTGCCTCCCTTCATCCAAAGAGAGATCTGTATTTTAAGAAAAATTGAAGCTTTAATAAAAGTTCTTAGGTTTGTCAAAAGCAAGAAAAATGACAACTGCTTGTTGGTTGTTGGCTCGTGCTGAGCCGACCACTGGAATATTATTCTGGTTGATTAAATTTGCATTGCTGATCAGGGAGAAGCCATATGCCTCGCACACCTGTAGAATACAGCTCTGGGCTTTCAAAGGTTATTGGCACACCATTGCGCTTTGGTGAGAAGGATTTTTTCAGCATGGACACAGGGAGCTCCTGGGTGCAGGAGGGGATGCACAGGTCCTCCTCGCTCTGCTCCCCACCTGGCTCCCCCTGCCCCAGCGCAGCACAGGCCCTCCAGCTCCAGCAGCGACCTGTCTGCCAGGGCAGCAGCAGCCTCACATCAAGACACAAATGAAAATAAGAGCAAGAAAAATTGGGGAATGGTTTATGAAGATAACGTACCTGCTGCCGTGTGTGCCTTCAGCTGAATTTGAAGTGGATTGGATACAAATTAGGGGTTTGTTTTTCCTGTTGCCTAATTGAGAATTTTGTCATCACTAGAGATTGCTGAAATTATTGTTTTCTCCTTCAGGTCATATTCCAAAAATTAAACAGACTTCTGCTACTCCCCTTAAGAATTTGTAGGGGCATTTTATCCTGATTAAAGCATTAAAAATTAATGCCATGCAGACAACTCCCTTTGGATTCTACAGACTGCAGCTCCTACCTGCCTCCTCCAGTCGACACGATCTGTAATTAACGTTACACGTCTTCGCCACAGCCCTTTTCCCAGGGAGCAGTGCAGGGTGGGCCCAGCGCCGGCCGTTGGAGCCTTGCTGCTCCTCAGCAGGGAAGCGTCACACAAGGGAACTGGGTGTGCACTGAGCTTTGCAGGCTAAAGACCATCACCTCCCAGCGTTCCCTCCTCCCTCTGTGACAGCCAGGCTCAGAAGCACTGCTTGGTTTTTCCAAAGAAAAGCTGTTGCCTGCAAGAGGACGGTGTGTCTCTGGAAGCCCAGCAGAGCCAGCAATGCGGGCGGTGCGCGGGGGCACCAGCTCCAGCCACAGGCAGCAGTGCCCCTTCAGCGGGGGACACACAGGGCACTGCGGCCTCCACTCCGCTTCGCCAGCATTTACTCCTTCCCAGACAAGGAAACAACAATGAAAGAAAGCAGCAATTGCCAGGTAGTAGCAATATTCTGAAGACAACAGGCATTCTTGGGTAAAGCAGCATGTTACTAATGTAAGCTTACAGGGCTAGGATTGAAATCAGGCTCCATGGTCATGAAAGACGTGCAAGGACTCTGAAATAACTCCCTGCAGAACACACAGGCTGCTCCCCAGCTCGGCACATCCACAACGGCTCATTACAAGGGCTGCTCCAGAGGTAATGCCTCCTGTGTTAGGCAGTTGGCCCATGCCGCCAGAGGTGGATGTTGGTGGCATGGCAGCAGAGGTTGAACCTTCCCACCCATGTTCTGGTCCCATGAATGCTCACACAGGAACAGGAAGAACACTGTATGCAAGTTTGTCAGGACCTATGGAACCAACACGAGGCTGAAGGTGACAGTTTCCCAGATCACATCATTACCAGTGATGAGATGTGGTGTCACTGCTTCAAGCTGGAGTCAAAACAGCAGTCTGTGAAGTGGTGACATGTGAATTCCCCATCCAAGAGAAAGTTCAAGACACAGCCCTCAGCGGGTAAAGTGATGTGCACTGTCTTAAAGTGATGTGCACTTGGGATAGGAAAGGGCTGGTCCTTCTGGATTTCCTGGAGCCTGGACAAACCATCAGCTCTGACCACTACATCATAACGCTGACTAAGCTGAAGGCTCAAACTTCCAGAGTGAGGCCAGAGAAGTTGACAGCCTTTCTCCTGCAACATGATAGTGCCAGGCCACGTACCAGTATGGAGGCCATGGTGCACATTGCCTATCTGAGCTGGGCCTACCACACCCATTGTATAGTCTGGACTTGGCACCTTCTGACTTCCATCTGTTTGGCCTGACAAAAGATGGACTGCGTGGGCAACATTTTCCTAGCAATGACGCTGTCATAGCAGCTGTGAAACAGGGGTCACCTCTGCTTGTGCAGATTTTTATGAGCATGGCATGCAGGCTCTTGTCCATTGTTGACAACAATGCATAGCTAATGGTGCTGACGGGTGAGTGGTGTTTTGTAGCCAATAGTGTTATTGTGCTCTTTGCATCTGCAGTATTTTCCACACAAATAAATAGGAGGCATTACTATTGGGGCAACCTACATAGAAACCACCTACATCACTGAGCAATGCCTGGCCTCAGAGCTCGGGAAAAGAAGCATTTGCAGCATTATTCAGGAACCTGATGAGGTTTAACAAAAGCAAGTCTTGCATCTGGGGAGGAATAACTGCATGCGCCAGTACAGGTTGGGGGATGAGCTGCTGGAGAGGAGCTCTGCGGAGAAGGACCTGGGGGTCCTGGTAGACAACAGGTTGGCCATGAGCCAGCAGGGTGCCCTGGTGGCCAAGAAGGCCA